>CM076583.1:398798879-398870062 GCA_034641835.2 Pinus albicaulis | reverse complement strand
TGCAATCCATCAGATTCAAAATCTGATCTCTTTTTATTTTCTACATCACACATGTATTCATTCTAACTCCAATTTAATTAAAACAAACTTGAACCTTCAAAAGAGATGTTATCTCCTCTGATACCAAAAATGATGCTACCACAGCAGCAAAAACCCACATTCTCCATGTAAAAATGCATGTCACATTCATTCCCAGAATTTTCCATTTCATACTAAGAAATTTATTATGTTCATTAAGGTTTCATACCCTTTTAAACAATCCCAATTTAATCTTATAAGCAGAATCTTTCTATTCCTTAGTTATGGTTATAAAAATCAAACAATAAAGCTTTATAGGTGGAGGTTGTTTCCTTTTTATACCCTACATTTTTAAGCCATATACTGAAACCCATTTCATAAATATCGAATCAACATTGGAATTTGGTTAAAAATACCAAATATGTCAACAAATAGTCATATAAAATTTCGGGCCCACGTCTTTATTTCACTCCGCATATCCACAATATCTTCAAGGCTTAAACTTTGGTTTAAAACCCAAATTACCAATAATATCCGCTTTATCAAATTCGTAATTGTGATTACTTATGCACCTTCAATTTATTAATGCATATCCATATGCACATCAACCCGAATTTTCAAACGGAAGATTTTTTAATAATTGTGACTATCAAACATATAAAATACCCATTCTTAATCCCATCAATCTATGCAATTGACTTTGGATAAAAACATATAATTTTGGGCCCACACTTTCATTTCACACTTAGGTTAAATGAAAGTGCCACTATATATATATAATCGGCCATGCTATTTCACATACCTTTGACACCATCGATCTTCATCTCCAAACATCCAACGAATATCGCATAACAAACTTCCATTTCATTTAATATTTCAAACTTATGTGAAATGGGCAGTTTTTAATTTCCACGTGTTGGATTCTAAACGCTATCGCGTTCACTCAAAAAATTACCACTTACCATATTTGTGCTACGCAAAAACCACCGGTTGATTTTCAAAACCACCTCCATTGTTCCGTCTTTGACGTTGACTCACAGTTCCACTTCAACTCTTCATTTATTCCACATTTTTCCTTTCGATCTCATTCGTTGATCCTTCAGATCCAACGGTTGTTGTGCTCTCATTTTATTCTTCTACACTATTCCATAGGTTATGCCAATAACCAGAATTCCTTCTTCTGCCACTATTTCATTGAATGTTACATCATTTAAATGATTCACCATTCGACCAAAACACTGTTCATCAAACTAGATTCGTTGTGGTTCTTTTAAAACCTCAATTTCTCGTTTGAATACACATCCTATGCATTAAATCCCAAAATGGTTCTAGATCTTAATTCTGACTTACACAGTGTACTCAAAATATTGATTTAAAATCTCATTGTGTCATCGATCCTTTCAGTGATCGATGACTGAATTTTAACAAACACAAAATCATCCAGTCTTATCAATTGTATAGGTAAACCCTTTATGCACTTCAGCTCAAGTCATAATATTGACATTATACCCTGTCTTGAAATTTACATCAAATTTCTCAATTGTATACAGAACCACCATATTAAACCCCTATTTCAGAGTTTTATCACGCACCTGTTCATAAGCTCAAAGAATTTCTCTATAATTCAATCATTGCAGACCACCCATATTCAATACTATGTTCATTCATAAAAAATATTTACATAAAACCATAACACCTCATGTTCTATCTTGTCTTCTTTAGGCCTGATATTCTAATCAGTGGCCATTGCTCTAAATTTTCCCATAGGCTTACAACAAACCCCTATCTGTCTAAACCTACTTTCTACTACTCTCTTCTATTTTCTACTTTTTCCTTGAGGCTTTACAGTTTATACAAAATATTATGAAACAAATTATGTTCAGATCCTCCATTATCTCAACAAACACTGAATATATTCTAATTCCTCACTTTCCTCAACTAATCCCTAAGGATCCTCTCTCATCCACAAAATCATGAACCCAATCCTAATTTTAGGATTTACAATTAATTTTTAAATCTCTCAATCCCTATGAAATCTCAACTATCCTAGTTCTCTCATGTTCTCCAATCATTTGGGAACATTTATAAAATTCCTCTCAGTATTTAATTAATTCTTATTCTAAATCACTAAAAACATTAATAATTACATTAATGAACCAGTATTCCTTGAAAACACAAGACCCCTATGTCTATTAAAATACAAAGGATTTTATGAACCTAATGCTCCTACGTCATTTCCCTTCTCCATATTCTTCTTCATCATCCTATCATGGTATGATAGACTAACTGTACCTACAATTCCCTTATGAAAGGATGAAATCAGTGTGATAAAACCCTAGTTTAATATGTTGCATGTTGATTCACTGATTAAGATGAAATCAGGTGACAGGATAATGGAGAGGCTTTGTGATTGCACAATTGTGCATATCAAGAAGTTAATGGAGAAGCTCGATCCTTGAGACTATGAAATACACAATTTACATTGGACTGAGGAATAAAATTACATATTATTTGAGCTTAGTGAGCCCAACTAAAGGGTTGAGAACTATTTGAGCCTACTACGCAATTATTAGAGGTAGATTAGATCAGGAGATTAATAAATTACACAACTAAGTACATCAAGGGTTGGGTTTGAGGTTAAGGATGACACAACGTACAATTTTGGAAGTCAAGGTATTGGATTGAACACCAAAATTGTAGAGTGCACAGTCCTTGGAGGCAAGCACTTTGCATTGCATAGTTTCAAGAAGCAGGAATTCAACTAGAGGTATGAGACTGTGAAATGTGTACTTTAGGAAGGTCAGATGAGGCTATGTTGTTTGGTCGAAAGGTTTTCATAATTTGACTAAGTGCGGGATCAGTAAAGTTGATGTGAATGATTATAGGAATTGAGTGTGATCACACACTTAGAATAATTAGTGATAGAAAAACATAGATCATCTAGGAAACATGAAAAACATGCTTCCCCTAGTGTGACAAATTCTTTGATGACTCAAAAGTGCGGCACTAAGGATAAAATTTATGATGACCATGACAAAACTTCTTCGACAATTCTTAAAACTTTGGAAATTATTGTGTTGGATTGTTGTTACAAGGTAATATTAATTCGTTTACACGAATGTGACCCATTCAAAACATCGAAACAAGCTAGTATACATTTTGCGACACTTGATATGTGAAAAGATGACATTTTCTGTCTCTTGCAAAAGTGACCAAAATAATTAGAACATTTGCAAAAAAAATATGCAAGCCCAAGATATTCTCAAAAATTTGGTGCACGCCAAGTTACATTTTTAGGGTGTTGTAGAAATGAGAATACTTGGCGACACATTGGTAGAATTCTAGCTTCTCCGTATTGGTTTGACTATTTTGTGTAGAGTGCTAGTTCTTCAAAAAGTATTGATTCATCAAGTAGGTCACTATGGCTTTCCCACTTACCCTTTGAATGATCATTGTCCTCTTTGTTCCGTTCCAGTTGAAGAAAAACAGAGAATTAACAATATCACAATGTTTCAAATGAAGAAAGTGTAGTTTCGGTCACGAGCTATATATTTTTAAAGTAGAGTTTTTCATACATTGCCGATATTTTTATTTTCATTACTAGTTTTATCTCTAATTACTAATTGTTAATTATTATATTCATTTATTAATTTATTCGTTTTAAAAATTATATGGGATAATTATGTGTATAAAACAATATCAAAAGGTGAAAATCAATTACTAATTTTTATATTTATTTAGTATTTTACTAATTTTGAAAATTATATGGGATAATTATCTGTATCAAACAATACCAAAAGGTAAAATAAAATCACATATTTTTTGTAAACAATGTTTATTTCATACTATGTTCTAGTTATAAATAATTTTATATCTTATCATAATAAGGTTCACTTGTTAGTGTTACACAATGCGGACTTCCTACAGAAAATTAGGAATTTTCAATTATGAAATTATTTATATGCAAAATCATACAATGGAAGTGCTATTTCCTTTTGTTTTATGTGGAAACCATAATTTTCAATCCATTTTTTAAATGTCATTTTCTTTGTTTTTTACATTGAAATATTGAAATTGGTATAATTTTCTTCATTATAATGCATTATGGATGATATCAATTTAAATATTTGTATTCTTATTTAGAGGGGCATATCCTAATCCATACACAAATTATTGGAATTGAAAAATAGATGCTCCTTTCCTCTAAACTCAAAACCTACATGTATGGGACTCTAGGAGATGTGTAGTTCATTTATAATTCCACTATCTAAAATATTTCCTTAGCAAAGCCCATAATATTTATGACTTTAGATTTGATTTATATCATTTTTCTCACTAAATAAAAAAAATAAAAATCCCTTTTTACATATTTGAACTATAAAGGAAAAGGGTTCTATAAAACTAGTGGCAGAAAAGATGGATTCCTTCAAAAAAATTATTCTTTCAAAGGATTGTAGAAATAGTCTATAAAAATCATTTCAAAAATACAATATTTGTATGGTGTGTGGAATTGGATGAAGTAAAAGGTTGAGAACTCCAAGAAAGATATCTTGCGATATGGAATACTTTAAAAAATTATAGTGGCCACTATAAAACTCTATATTTCCTATGTTTTAAGATGTAAGAAAAATTGAATTCATGCCCTAATAGTCTTCAATGGTAAATTAGAGTAGTGTAAATTCAACATATTTTATGTTGCGAGACTTATTTTTAGTGGAATAAGGTCATTATGGGAGCTACATTCTATCATCATCAAGAGAGTCCCCAAGATTTATGAGTAGATTGTTTATATAAATTTTACCTTGGCATCCCATCCTTGAAATTATAGTTTTGAATTACATAAAATTTTAAATCTAATGATGATTGAAGTATAGTTTTTCAAAAATATCTTGATGAGGCTATTGATTTCCTCCTATTTAAATTTTCTGAAGAATCATGTTAAATACTCATTCTTTGATAATCGCTGGCTGATAAATGTGTAAACATATTTTTTTGTTTATCTTTTGGAAATAAGAATGATTGGTTTGGTGGTTTAAGAAACATTGATATTGTTTCTCTCCATGCAACTTAGCTTCAAAATTTAGTTTCGTTGAAGGAAAGTTATATACATTCCTTAAAAAATAAAATTCATTTAACCTAAATATTAGACATAAACCTAGCCCTATGATATTCCTATTGTACTAAATTTCTTTGCCTTTACATTGATGTGGAGTGATATCATATTGACATAATTACATTAGAATAAATGTTTTTCAAATTTACATAAATATATTTGAGGAAGGTTCAACCAACCATTCTTCCAAGACTATAGTCTCAACGCTTTATATCAAGTGGAAGGATTAAACACCCTTTGCTAAAATATGGTATTTTGGATGTTATTCATGTAGATGAAAGATTGGTTTACCATTCCCCCAAGGTAGTATGATAAAGGGTGTGTATCACTTGGAAGGGATGAATCAAACTTCCACTATGATAGTATTTTATTAATCAATATGAGAAAGTTGAATAGTTAATTGAACCTTCCTCAAATATTTTATTAACCTCACATGTCATACAGAAGAAGCATCAATGAACGATTCCTTCATGATCATATGAATAAGGAGGTGGGTCACTTAAAAGAGTTGGTTGACCCTTCCTCCACAATATTACCCTCAAATAATATAACCATAGAGAAATATTACAAGTAAGTGTTAGGTAACCTATCGTCTATCACAATACCCTCAATGAGGAAAATCTATTGGAAGCACTGATCAAGCCTTCATAAAATATGATATTTTGGAAATGATTCCTGTATAGGAAGGGTTCATTAGCACTTCCTCTAGGTTAACATTACTCACATAAAGGAATGGTCTATTAAAACATGGAAGGCTTAGTTGACCCTTCCACCAAGATTGTATTTTATTGAAAAAGTTGAGAAAGACGAATTGTTGGCTAACCCTTCCAAAAATATGGTATTTTCCATTTTCATAATCTAGAGGAAGAATCAAATAGACATTCATCTATGATAGTATGACTAAGGATATGGATCAATTATAAGGGTCAACCAAACCTTCCACCATGGTAATGACATAAAATATTATAAGCCTTCAAAAATATTCCAAGGAAGCGTTGGTGGACCCTTCCTCTAGGACAATACTCTCAAGGAGGAAATTAAAGTGGAAGGGAAAAATAATCACCTTGACTTAGAATGGTTTCTATATATACTTATTCCATGATAATGACCTCAAATATTAAAATATTAGAGAAGTATTCTAAGTTAGAATTGGTCCTCCTCTCATATAGTATAGTAATCTCAATGACGTAGGTGAAGAGGAAAGGTTATCCAACCATTTCTAAAATATTGGATTTTAGTCATGATTGATGTAAATGAAGGGTTAAATGACCGTTCACCTAGGATAGTATGATCAATGCGGTGGATAACATCAAAGATTTGACCAACGCATTTTCGAAGATAACATTCTGAAGGAGATATAAAAGGTATAAGTGTTAGTTGATCCCTCCTCCAAAATGGTCTTTATGTGATGATATATTTTAAGGAATTATCTACCAAAACTTTCTCCAATATAGTATTATTGTGGAGGTGGATCACATAGAAAATTATGTAATACATCCTCTAGGATAGTACTCTTAATGATGCAAATGAAGAGGAACAGTAAACCGAACCTTCCTCAAATTCAAAACCTTGGTCATGATTCCTGTAGAGGAAGGATCAACTAATCTACCCTCCATAATAGTATGATCAATGAGGTGGATCACGTGGAAGGGTCAATTGACCATTTTTTAAGGATAATATTCTTAAGGATGTCGAGAAAGTGTAAGTATTATCTTACCCCTCCTCCAATGTGATATTTTGGTGATAATTGGTATTTGGTATTTGCTATTTTAGTGTTATTACTTGATGAGATCAGTTAGTTTTAGAGATAACGCATTGATGAACTTCAAGGAATGGAGACTCATGGTAGTGCTATATTGTTTATATGTGGCCTTAGTGTTAGTAATACAATGTGACATGGAGTGAAACATAGTGGAGTAGGGGGTAGTTTTGTGGCACATGAGTTGCATTGAAAACATGGGAAATAAATCAATCAAGTGTGAAAACATCTGGGTCTTAAACTCAGTGATGAATAAAAAGTGTCTTAGTGAGGATTTTGCAGTTTACCTCCAAAATTGTGGAGCTTAACCATTAAATAGTCCATTCAGAGAATCATTACCCCTAGCTTATGGAAAAATCCAATGAGAAATGGTGATGGATAAGAATGATACGATATTAATCAGAAGGATGACGTTTATTGATTATGTTAGTAGAGGATGCATGAAAGAAGTATAAAACAACACATTGACCCAAAATAGGGGTTATGCAATGACATAGTAGTGCCATATGGAAAAGAAGATGCTAACCATGTGGAAAGGGGGTTTGCCAAGGAGTAAAAAATAATTTTAAGTGTTAGGAGGCCTTGATTTTAGACCCAATATAGTCTTTAATTTTTTTTTTTGAGTGGGTTAAAGTAGTGAAAGGCATCAATGAAGTTCCATAAAAACATACCTTTGAGGAATATTTTACCTCCCTCCATTGATAAGTGTTGATAGTTGGACTTGATGAGATAGTGATATCAAGCAGGAGGAAAGGCTAATTTAAAGAGTCAATATCTAGTGACATTAATATGATGTTATACAATTGAAAAATTCAATCATGTGGAAGTGAATATAGTCATATCCCCCTCAGGGAACCTTTTCTCGTAAGTGTTTTCCAAGCCAACCATATAAACCAATGGATGATTTTGATGGCCATGAAATTAAGGTGATGTGAGCCCAATAAGAATCATAGGAGAGAAAGGATATGGTTGATTTAATAAGCCAAAAACTATTGCAAAGGGCCCATTAGGGAGGTTCATTAAGGAATCTATTTCCCCCAACTGATAGGAGGCTTGAGGAGAATTTTTGAAGATGAAAACCAATAAGTTAAAATTCTAGTCATTGAGTGATGATTTCATACTATAGGCTAAAAAAATTTGGCTATAAAAGGAATACACTTTGAATATTATGATCTCAAACTACCATTATAATGCTATGGTGGTTTAGGAATGCACTAGCACATAATATATTTCAGTGAAGGAAGGAATGATGGCTGAGTGAAGGATCACAGAAGTTTAGAATGACAAATTGGCAATATGGAAGGATGATGATGTGGTGTATGAATATGGAATAAATCTTAGTGACGCTTAATTTTTTTTATATGGCTCTTCTAGCCTCTACACAAGACAACAAGGAGACCACTAAATGTAAAGCATGGTATTAAAGCTTGAAAATTATGTGCCCCATTTCATGTGGAAACTAGGTGCGTGATACAAGAATCTAGAAGTGGAGGGGATTAGGGGAAGGTGACAGAAGGGTCATTTCATTATGAGGAATTAGTGGTAGACGCGGGGTATATTTCTTGTTCCAAAAATTGTGAGTGTGTTTTTTATTTCTTTAATCATCCACATGTTTTGTATTTGTTTAAATCACAGAAGCAGTTTTAAAGAATATTTTTCTTTACCTGTGATATAAATGAGGGAAATTTGAATTTTAATGCAACATGAACGTATTTCATAACACCTAAACCATTCCTCATCATAAATCTATGTGTCATCTTTACTCTAGCTAGGTGTCTTCCTTGGAATTAACTTCAGTGAAAACAAACCTAGATTTTAGAGCCTAGTTAACTAAGCTAGCGCTCTAAATAGTTAGTTCTTTTATTTAGAATCAACACTACCAGCTAACTTGACCGATCCATCTATCATAAAACGTGTGTGATCCCAAAATATGTTTTATATACAATGATAATGCACTAGATTAACATGTATTGCACCTTGCATTGGGATGTGTGCTAGTATTTAGGTGTATTCTTCCTGGAGAGATACTTTTATCTTCCCAACTCTCTCTCTCTCTCTCTCTCTCTCTCTCTCTCTCTCTCTCTCTCTACAAATCTTTGTCTTCTCCTACCCATCCCCTTCCCCCTTTGTCTCTCGACCCGTTCCAATTTTATTTTCATCACATTGTGTCCATCTCTCCATTTCACTCCCTCTGCCTCCCCTTGCTCTCTCTCTCTCTCTCTCTCTCTCTCTCTCTCTCTCTATAAAAATGTCTATATTCTCCTACCCATCCCCTTCCCTCTCTATCTCCTCTCTCTACAAATCTTTGTCTTCTCCTACCCATCCCCTTCCCCCTTTGTCTCTCGACCCGTTCCAATTTTATTTTCATCACATTGTGTCCATCTCTCCATTTCACTCCCTCTGCCTCCCCTTGCTCTCTCTCTCTCTCTCTCTCTCTCTCTCTCTCTCTCTCTCTATAAAAATGTCTATATTCTCCTACCCATCCCCTTCCCTCTCTATCTCTTGACCGATTCCACTTTTATTTTTGTCACATTTTCTCCATCTATCCATCGATCTCCCTCCCCCACTTTCTCTTTCCATCAAATTCCTTCCCTCCATTCCTCCCTCCCTATTGCACCCTCTCGCTCACTCTCTTTGTCCATACCTCTCATTCCCTCTCTCTCTTCCTACCTATATGTCTCTCTCCTCCCAATTTCTCTCGCAAAACCCCTCTCTTACTATATCTAATATGCAGTAATTTATATTATACAATAAATAAGATACAAATGTATTAATCAACACTATAAAATGTATAAAATTATTAATAATGAGAAATTTTAAAACACATACATACATATATGTAATGAAATAATAAAAAATATACTCAGTATAATACAAAAATGAAAATAATATTATACCATGTGCAATTCTATTGAATTTTCAATGCCATGATCCCATAAAACACTATCATTAAGTTGAAGAAAAATTTAATGGCATATGTACATATTATAGCTCTATCAAGCTATGTGTCTCCATCAAGCTCTATAGTAGGATGGAGTAGATGGACCTTTTAAAATCTTTTTGGAGGTCTTAAAAAATACCTTCACCAAGCTACATTTTCAACCTTTGGAACACAAGTTATTCCAAAAAGAGTAACCAACCTCCATGGATTCACCCTTACTTTAATTTGAAATGGCAATGATATAAAAATATTTATTCCAATTTTCTTATGCAGATAATAAATAATTATGTATTATGGTTTTGTGTATTTATTTACTCATGAGAATAATATTAAAAGTAAATAATTGAAATAAAATATTTAGAAAAAAAATTACTTTGAATTTGTTGTTTCTATGGTGCAAAAATAAATAAATGAATTTTAGTTCTAATTTATATATTCATAAAATAAATATTTATAATTTATTTATTTTTATGGTGGTAATTCACATAAATAAGTCCAATTCCAATAAGATCAATAAAAGTTTACTCCACATTAGTACCATATATTAAAAATGGTGCAAAATTTTTACAACATATTAAATTAGAAAAAAAAATAAAACATTTTTAGGTTTTCACATTTTTATTGTTTTTTACTACCTATAGTGTTTACTATCTCCATTCTTACCGTTTCTAAATGCACTCCTATCCTGTATTTCAAATCCTTAACGCTACAAATAAATATTTTAATAAATGTCAACAGCTATTTACCTTTCAACTTATATGACTTTATTAATACATATTGCTATCTTATAAGCCATGGTTTAACTTTAGTCAGAATGGGTAAGGAGTAGCAGTCACTTTGAATTCCGGGAGACTTGAAACGTAGAGGCTCGGGGCCCAAGCTTATGACACTATATGCATCAGGAAGTTGTCATACTACAGGTAAATAATAACGTATTCATGCATGATGCCCTTGTCGATTACTTTCACGTTTTCGTAACTAGTTTGGCACCTCAAGACCTTGCCTTATAAGCCTTATTTATTTATATCTCGGTCTTCTCTTCATTTTTTCATTCACAAGCTTTCAAGATTTAATACTTTACTACACGGTAAATAATAAACGTATTCATGCACAATGCCCTTGTCGGTCGCTTTTACCTTTTCGTAACTCATTTCGCATCCCAAGAGCTTGCCATATAAGCCTTATTTATTTCTGTGTCTTTTTTTTTTTTAAGGCTTCATGGTTTAATATTTTGGGTTCTGTAGTTTTGGTGATGACTACTAATAACATTTTAGCATCTGGTAAACACAAAACTCTATTGTTAACCTTAAAAATAAAATAAAAAATACTTATCAAACTAATAAAAAAATAAAAAAAATATGAAAGCTATATATCACTTACATAATAAAGTTGAATGAATTTTATGTTTACAAAAATCCAAAATCGTCCGGCTCAAAATATTCTTCACCATTATCAAATTCAATAAATGCTGCACGTTATTCCAATGTTTATATGACATTGGGTGGAAGCAAAAAGTAGGTCCGATGATATCGTGTCGACAAGATTATGGTTGTACCATGCCCGATCCCAATATACAGTTATGGTAAAGATGCCATTTCGCCATCATTAAAACATTGAAAAAATATAAAATGACTTTTTTTTGTGAAGTTCACTTCTAATCCATTAAATAATATTAAAATAAATATTTTTAATAAACTTTTCATCCATTAAATAATATTAAAATAAATATATTTAATAAACTTTTCATTAAACAAATTTCAGTTACGTCTGCCTTCTGATTCTCTTGGAATGCAAAAAAATCAAATAACAGATTCACACGTAACTAATTGAATTTTCTTCGAAGTTACAACTCGGACATCCAGTAAATTTGTAACGTATATTTTCTGCTCCAAAGCGACTGGTTATTGTACATTCAATTATATTTCAAATAGTGTGTATCATCCATCATTCTAATCAAGAAAAACACCTCGCGCGATTCTATGCACGGGATGTCTTTGTCCATCGCATTAACCGGACGAAACAGCCATGTTATCGCCCATTGCCAGAGGGAACAACCTATAAATCCATAGCCATGGCTTTTTCCTTATCTCTATCAGTGATTTATTATGATGTGAATTCAGTACATTCTCTTTCCAGCGAGTGTTTGCGTCCATTTATCTTTACCAAAAAAGCTTGACAACAGAATTGACAGATCGACAGGTACTATTTTTTTCGGTTGAGTGACATGGTCCCTATTATTATTCTCTATCATCTATACAGTATAGTATACAGATATTTGTAGTGCCATTGAGCCCCAACGTACAAGTTCTGGTCTCTTTATCGCGAAGGAAATTTTCCGACACCAAACATCGACCCAGGGGAAAAAGATTATATAGGGTATGTTTTGCATATGTGCAGAAATACTAGCGTCTCAACCAGTTTATCGGGAAAGGGAAAGTAAATTACGCCATGCTTATTGAAAAAACTTCATATGAAATTATGAGAAATACGGATGACATGAAAAGTTTTGGCGATGATATATATATATATATATATAATTTTGAAACTCAATATTTTGTGTGTTCCTTCGCATAGCTGGAATTTTTATATAATAATGTAATCCATTTCAACAAAAAAATGATCGTGAGTTGAGCGGGTTTAAAGTTTTATAATTGTATTTTTTTATTTTTGATATATCATAAATTTAGAGTTAATGTAATTTATATCAATTATACGTTTTAATTATATATATGTCATTAAAATGTTTTAACCATTGTGTGTAAGAATAGATGTTATAAAGTTTCCTCAAGTTTAGATACCCATACATGTATGGTAAATATGACACTAAGAGCGATCACTGTGTATTAATAATATGTCTTGATCTTGATCTTAACCCCCAACCTATGAGAGTCAAAGGGATTAAGCTTTCGTGAAATCTTCATCCAACGAAAGAAAAATAAAATAAAAGCTAAGATAAATTTAAACTAATTCTTAATATAAAGATGTATACTCTTCCTTGAGCATAAAATTAGATATCTCTTTATAAACCCAAAAAAAAACACATCATTAAAATATTTTATATTTGTAAAAAGATTCAAAACCATATAAATGGAATATTGCTTCAAATTTTAATTTGTGCTGTATCGACGCAGCATATTATATTATAATATATATATATATATTATAGAAAACAACATATTAAATGGTCTCCACAAAGAAAAGAATTGGATAGGGTATCCAATCAAGACGAACGCCACAAGTGGACTTAAAGAAAAGATGAACGGGCATTAACTACCCATGGATCATTAATTCCCCAATGGATTGAGCTCTTGATGATCAATGTTAGAGGCCATTGAGCTACATGAATCAATTAGTAATCGATACCTTCATTTAGCCACGAAATAAAATTGCCGGGGACGTGGCATTGTGTAGGCATGAAGTACAATTTCTGGTTGCGCGTGAAGTTCGCTGAACACAAAGTAAAATGCCCAAGGGGCTGCAAACAAGGTTATGTAAAACACGCGAATAGATATAGATTCTCCAAGTTCAAGGGAAAATGCCGAAAGAGATATAAATTCTTGTTGCAAGAAGTAAATTCACAATGGAGATATGCATTTCGTCCAAGGATATTATATTTATTGTAGACTTTGCTCGGCAATCAAATAGAATAACCAACTATGCAGAGCCGTTGTAGCTTAAACACACCACTAATGGGAATTCGGCACGACAAAAAGGACATCAACTACGCAAGTGTTATTTTAACTCATGTAAGAAACATTCTACTTGGGGAACGAATTACACTTAGATACATTTTAGTTGGGGAACGAAATTACAGTATTGAGGAGTCACAAAATTACCCAATAATTATAAAATTTGTTGGAATTTAATTCCATTTGCCACGCATCTTGTTTGGAAATCCAGACGCTACCTCCGCATTTAAACATTCACTTGTTTGCACTTAAACATTTACCCACCGCAATGAATTCTCTAGCAATCATTTGTTTTGAATTGGTTGCACATCATCACCATTCCAGGGGCAGCAAGCTAGAGCGGCAAAGAGGAGTGATGACCCACTAGAAGAGGGGATGTCACCTTCCTCGAGACCAATGAAAAGAATTTTGTGGGGCAAAGAAACAAGCTTTTGCATAATTTTTGAAGCCCATTGAATATGGAGTGAATGCATAAGCATTCTATAAAAGGTAATATGTGCCCGAAGGCAAAATAGAGTGGACTGTGTATTGTAATTTCTTGCGAGAAGGCAGAAACAGAGATAGAGAGTAGAAAACAAGTTTTCTTTTGAAGCGTTATGTGTGTGTGCAGCAGCCAAAAGTATTTGTTTTATGTAATCCAAAACAACTAAAGTTATGAAGGGTGTCATTTTGTAACAGGTTTTTTATGTTTATGAAATAGAAGTATTTTGTCTCACATCTCTGTCCGCATTTGTTTTTTAATCTCTGTGTTGTGTTGAGGAATTTTTATTTCCTCTCTATGTTCGGAATATTTCATAAATTCCAACATGGTATCAGAGTTAGTCTAGGCGCTCGGTGAACGAAGCAGAGAGAGATCTTCACTGCAGAAGTTGTAAGAAGATTGTTGAAGTGGATTTATCGTGCAAAGAGAAAGCTTTTGTTTGTTTTTTTTAACACAGTCAAGAAAACCGTTGTGTTTGCATAGTTACGATTGCAGCAGCATTCACTAGCTTGACAAATCCCCAACTACCACAGTTTAACAGGAAGAACCATGAATATTGGGCAATCATGATGAGAGCCTTGTTTGCTTCACATGACATATGGGAGCTAGTTAAGAATGGCTACCTAGATTCAGCAGACGCAACAGCTGTGGCTGCTTTGATAGCAGAAGAAAGAGACTTGTTAAGAGATAATAGGAAGAAGGACTCCAAATCCCTCTTCTATCTCTTTCAATCAGTGAATGAGAGTATTTTCCCAAGGATTGCAGTAGCAACAAAGTCTAAGGAGGTGTGGGATATTCTTAAAACAGCCTATCAAGGCATGGAGAAGGTGAAGACAACAAAGCTGCAAATGCTGAGGAGAGATTTTGAAACTCTCTATATGAAAGAGTCTGACACCATAGACTCATTCTTCACTCAAGTTATTGGGTTGGTTACCCGGATAAGGTCTCATGGAGAGACACTTGAAGAAAGAAAAATTATGGAGAAAATGTTGAGAAGTCGACCATCAGGATTTGATGCCATAGTAGTGGCAATAGAAGAGACAAAGGATCTCTCACTATTTACATTGGATGAGCTTAGTGCATACCTGATGTCTCATGAAGACAGACTAAGCATAGGAAAATATTCATCATTGGAACAAGCTTTCAAGACTCAAATGTCTTTTCGCCAAAGCAGAGGGTGAGGAAGATCAAACAACCGAGGAAGAGGAGGAAACCCATAGAGAGGTGGAAGAAACGACCCTGCAAGCCTGAGTGGAAGGGGCAGTAATCAGAACCAGAATGAAGGCTCAAGCCAACATCAAGCTCATGGGCAAAGGTATGATAAATCCTAAGTCCAATGTCATTATTGTAAGAAATATGGGCACTATGCCAATGAATGTAGGAAAAATAAAAATGACATGAATAATAGGTAGAATGTTAATTTTACAAAAGAATAAAAAAACTAGAAGAATGTGTTGTTAACATGTAATGTAGTGCAAGACAGACAAGATGATGTATGGTTCTTAGACTCAGGTTGTAGTAACCATATGACTGGAAACATAGCAATGTTTGTCAATCGAGATGAAAATGTTAAATCTGAAGTAATAATAGGGACTGATAGTAAGGTCTCTGTCATGGGAAAAGGAAGAGTAAGTATCCTGACAAGAAAAGGAGAACATAAGTTTGTGCCAGATGTATATTATGTACTTGGCTTGAAATGTAATCTTTTGAGCATTGGACAACTCATAAACAAGGGCTACAATGCATTCTTTAAAGATGA
The DNA here is from genome assembly GCA_034641835.2 of Pinus albicaulis. NCBI lineage: Eukaryota > Viridiplantae > Streptophyta > Pinopsida > Pinales > Pinaceae > Pinus > Pinus albicaulis. The sequence goes on along the minus strand of CM076583.1, from coordinate 398,854,302 downwards.
TGTGCGCACAATCATGACCATACCTCCAAGAAAGAAAGTCATTGTAGAGGTGCAGATGACAAGAAATAGGATGTTTCCTTTCAAGATGTTTCCTTTCAAGATCAGAACAGACTTGAAGGAAAGAAAAAATCTAGCAGCGATAACATAAGAGGTCTTTCAAGAGGAAGTGAAAGATGAAAACTGGTTATGGCACTTGAGATTTAGACATCTCAATTTCAGAGGCCTAAACCTGTTGCATATAAAGGGAATGGTAAAAGGATTACCACTGATTGAGAAACCAGACAACCTTTGTGAAGGCTACATCTTGGGCAAACAACACAAAGAAAGCTTTCCAACATGGAAGAGTATAAGGGAAAAAACAACCTTAGATATTGTCCACTCAGATTTGTGTGGACCAATGCAAACACCATCTTTAGCTTGCAGCAAATATGTTTTGAAATTCATAGATGATTACACTAGAAAGACATGGGTGTATTTCTTGAAACAAAAGAGTGAAGTGTTCGAACAGTTCTGCCAGTTCAAAGCTCTTATTGAGAAGCAGAGTGGGCACTAAATAAAAGTTCTAAGAACTGACAGAGGTGGAGAATACATCTCGAAAGAGTTCCCACATTTATATAGGGAGAATGACATACATAAGAAAGAAGTTTACCACAAGGTACACACCACAACAAAATGGTGTTGTAGAAAGGAAGAATAGGACCATCATGGACATGGTCAGAAGTATGTTGAAGGTAAAACATTTTCCAAATGAGTATTGGGCTAAAGATTTCAATTGTGCAGTGTATATCTTGAATAGATGCCCAACCAAAGCTGTCATGAACAGAGTTCCGAAAGAAGCATGGAGTGGAACAAAGAAGTTTGTCACTCACATGAAATTTTTTGGATGTGTGGCTTATGCACATGTCCCAGATCAATTGAGAAATAAGCTTGACAACAAGGGGGAGAAGTGTATCTTTGTTAGATAAAGTGATGAGTCCAAGGCATACAAACTCTATAATCCATCCACCAAGAAAGTAATAATAAGAAGATATGTGCAATTTATTGAAGAAGAAGCTTCAGATGGAATCTTATAGAAAATAGTGAATGTGAAGACATGTGCGTATCACGAAGAAGAAGAGGAAGGGACAACACCAAATAATCCCTCCTTGGTGGCTCCTCCTCCACCACCACAAAGCACAACAAAACACACCACAAGCTGGAAATAGAATATCCTTGAGAAATCAAGGAAGTGCTAAGTCTGCAAACACACCACAAGGAATTGGAACTCCATCGATTTCAAGTGGAACTCCAAGTACACCAAGAACATTGAGATTCAAAAATATAAGTGATATTTATGAAGAAGGACAAGTAAATGCTAATGCTGGTCTGAACTCTTTATTTGCTTTGTATTGTTATGTTGATGACCCAATTCATTTTGAAGATGTTGTAAAGGAAGAAAAATTGATTGAAGTAATGAACGAAGAGATTGGTGCAATATAAGAGAGTAATACATGTGAGTTAGTGGACCTCCCTAAAGGTAAAGAAGTCATTGGAGTAAAATGGGTCTATAAGAACAAGAGCAATGCTGAAAGAAATATTAAAAGGCACAAAGAAAGACTTGTTGTCAAAGGCTACAAGCAGCAACAAGGAATATATTATGAAGAAACCTTTGCATCAGCTGCAAGGATGGAAACAGTGAGAACAATGTTGTCCATAGCAGCAAAATAAAAATAAAAAGTTTCCAAATGGATGTGAAATCAGCATTCCTGAATGGAGTGTTGAAAGAAGAATTATATGTTGAACAACCTCCAGGATATGAGATTGAAGGCCAAGAGCACATAGTATGCAAGTTGAAGAAAGCTCTTTATGGGCTGAAGCAAGCACCAAGAGCATGGTATAGCAAGATACATGCTTACGTGATTGAAAATGGTTTTGAGAAATGTGATGGAGAACCCACACTCTACATAAAAGAAAATGATGGTAATACTATTATTGTTGTTTTATATGTATATGATATAATCTTTACTGACAATGAAGTTTCTCTCATTGCTGATTTTAAAGCAGTCATGAAGAGTGAATTTGAAATGACTTATTTGGGTTTTTTGAGATATTTTCTTGAAATAGAAGTAGAGAAAAATGAAAATGGAATTTCTATTTCCCAAGAAAAATATGTTGAAGAAGTGTTGAAAATATTTAACATGTAGAACAACAAGGCAGCTGTAACTCCAACTGTCATGGGGTTAAAATTGAGAAGAGGATATCACAGCAAGAATGTCGATCCGACATTGTACAAGAGCATAGTTGGCAGCCTTAAGTATTTGACTTCAACTAGGCCAGATATTATGCACGATGTAAGTTTAATTTCCAGATTCATGGAAAAGACAAAAGAGACTCATTAGAAGGCAGCCAAGAGGATTGTAAGGTATGTGAATGGAATGAAGGGGTATGGTATTTCATACTCCCCATCTAAAAACTTTAAATTGAATGGTTATATTGATAGTGATTGGGTTGGACGTGTAGATGACATGAAGAGCACATCTGGATATGTGTTTCATTTGGGATTGGGAGCCATTTCATGGCCTTCCAAAAAGCAACCAATAGTTTATTTATCAACAAAAGAGGAAAAATATGTGGCAGCAATAGCAGCAACATGCCAAGTAGTATGGATGAGAAGAATGCTCAGAGATTCGTGTCATGAATAGGTAACAGGCACAAGAATTTATTTTGATAATAGGTCAGCTATAGCTTTATCAAAGAATTCAGTGTTTCATAAGAGAACGAAACACAATGATGCAAAGTATCACTACATCAGAGAGCTAGTGAACAATGGAGAAATAGTTCTAAAGCATTGCAAAACAGAGGATAAGTTTGCAGATATATTGACAAAGACATTAACACAGGAAATTTTTAACTAGCTCAGAAAATGTCTGGGCATGAAAGAGAATAGCAGTTGTACTTAAGGAGGAGTGTTGGAATATAATTCCAACTGCCATGCAGAGTAAAAGGACGATAAAATTTATTTGATGGGAAATTGGTAAGACAACAATGTCGATAAAATCTTGTTTGGAAATCCACACGCTACCTCTACATTTAAACATTCACTTGCCCGCACTTAAACATTCACCCACCGCAAGGAATTCTCCAGCAACCATTTGTTTTGAATTGATCGCACAACAACACCATTCTAGGGGGCAGTGAGCTTGAGCCGCAAAGAAGAGTGATGACTCACTGGAGGAGGTGATGTCACCTTCCTCCAGACCAATGAAAAGGTTTCCGTGGGGAAAAGAAACAAGCTCTTGCATAATTTTTGGAGCCCACGGAATATGGAGTGAATGCATAAAGGTTTAATGCATTCTTTTATTTTCTGCATATATGTTTTATTTTTTTTGGTTTAAACTTAGATTATATATATTATAAATATATTATATTTACAATACATATGAATATTGCAATGAAACGTGAAGTGAAATACATATGCCGTGTGCATTGTATCAAACGCAATATGTGCCCGAAGGCAAAATAGAGTGGATTGTGTATTGTAATTTCTAGCCAAAAGGCAGAAACAGAGACATAGAGTAGAAAACAAGTTTTTTTTTGAAGCGTTGTGTGTGTGTGCAACAGCCAAAAGTATTTGTTTTATGTAATCCATAAAAACTGAAGTTCTAAAGATTGTCATTTTGTAATAGGTTTTTTATGTGTATGAAATAGAAGTGTTTTGCCTCACATCTCTGTCTGCATTTGTTTTTTAATCTCCATGTTGTGTTGAGGAATTTTTGTTTCCTTTGTGTGTTCAGAATATTTCAGAAATTCCAACAAAACTAAAAATATTCACTTTCTAAATAAGTTGAATTTTTCTAAGATTAAAATCATCAACCATTATATCTACAAGTGCGCATCTTATTATGATAAAAATAAAATTTTGTACACCTTATTAAACAAGGAAAGCCATTCAAGAAGAAAATTCAGAGGCGTTTTTTTGAATTATCATTCTCATTAACACTCTAACTATTAAGTTGTAGATGTTCACAAAGAAAAATGAGAGAGAAAAACTAAATTGGTTTAATACATAATATGCATGGTATTTATCTTGGAAATTTATATGGGAAAATAAGTTTTGAATGTGGTTTATTTTTATTTTTTTTCATTTGGTTGTGGATTTTCCTTTCCTTGTCCAAAATAATTTTTGAGGATTTTATTGAAGGAGGAAATAGGGAGAGGTGAGGGTAATCTGTGGAATAGCCATGGTCATTCACTTCCCTTCCCCATATTTTTATTTTATTACCCATATTTTTATTTTATTAATTTTTTTTTTAACATTTTTTCATTTTATTTCCAATTTTCTCATTTTTGGTTTACTTTGTTTCCTAATCTTCAGGATTTACTTAATTAATATTTATTTCATAGGTACTTAGCTCTACAACTATTTATTATTTAAAATACTTTTGATGTTAAAAATATAAATATTTGAAAATCCTCCTACCCTTAACGATTTCTTTTTATTTTTTAGAAACATGTTTATGATTCCTTTAGATATGGCATATGCAAAAATAATGTTTGTGATTCTTTTAGTTATGCCATATGAAAAGATAATCTTGATGTTTTTTCCAATTCCAATATTTATATTTTGTAACACTTCATTTCAACATGGTAGAGAAAACATGCTTTAGTAAAGGTCTAAACCTAATGCCACCAACATATAACACAATTGTGGTTAATTTATTTAATGAAAGGCATGGATTGTTGATAATACTAAAAAGAAAACCGTTAGAGACATAGAGCCTTTCTCCACTCTAAAGTAAAATATTATTTCATTCCCTCACAAAGCACGAAACTAATAGTCATTTAGAAGCAAACATAAAAGCCAACATCGAAAAATAATTAGAATAACTTATTAGGGCATAAACATGTACTTGAAATGAGGTTAGATTGTCAAGGTAGTGATATGAAGTCTGATTCATTCCCTGTAAGGGAAACATATTTCCTTATATTTCATATAAAAGTTAGAATTTCATTCTTTATGGAAAAGAAAATCACTCCCTTTCCATGTGAAAAGGTTATTGTGCTAAGTTTCTAATGTACCCTTGTCTTTCTATTTGCATCATAGAAGTTATACTTGGTACTTTACTAGCACAGAGTGTAATTAGTGGTGGATTCTAGGGTCATCTTGTCACTGTACCTTCATATTAATTCCCAAAATAGACTTGTAACTTTAGCAACTATAAGTATGGATTTAGTACTCTTTTATACCCACCTTTTTCTCATGGTGAGACACGTCAATTACTTTTCTCATAATGTACATGAAAACTACCACTTAGTGAGTTAATAGCCTAATAATATATATGCGAAGTTGTGGCCCTACTTGTTCAAACCCCAATTCAGTATTTATGACTAACATCATTTAGATATTGGTTACTGTGTCTAGATCTATGAAATTTGAATTTATTCAAATGTAACATTTAATATGTTTGATTAAATTACTCTACCATTTACTAAAAAATCTATAAAAATGTTTATTTTACAGTTAAAATTAGAAAGAATAACCTTGATATATGTTTTACATGCTAACCTTTATATATATTTCACATAATTTAATATTTTCCTTAATTTTTGATACATTAGTTAAAATCTCATACTACATGTTAGACTCATCATAACACTTTTGATCCAAATACGCAATACCTTTTATATATAATTTTTTAATATAAAAAAATTATATCATAACACTTTTGATCTAAATACTCAAAACCTTTTATCTATAATTTTTTTATAAAAAAAAAAAAAATCTTACTCTTAACACTCAAATTGAGATATAACAAACATAATCTTATGTACCCACAAAATAGAGGGTTTGAAATCATTATATAATAATATAAGTTTCCCTAATTTAATGTACATGTCTTAAAATATAATACTTCATACTAGAATCATAACAACGCTTGACCTAAAACAGCATGAGGTATTCATGAAAACAATAATGTCCCAACAATAAATGAAGAATTTCTAGAGACCCTTGAGGTATACTATTTACTTTTGTGTTTTGATTATTATGCTTAATGATATTGCGTTATCAATGACGAGAATTCTCTTTTGTCAAGGAGAAAGAAACATTTCGAGAGGAGTCGTGCTTAACCATCTTCTCGTTTTCTCGTAATATTCGTCACATATAACAAATTTTCTATTTAATCCGAATTTAACTTGTTATAAAGATGACGGTTTTACGTTTTGTAATTTCATAATATGTAGAACTAGTGGAAATGATTTTCATAATTAATATATATAATGATTTTCATAGTTAATATATATATATATATATATATATATAAAAGCATATATTTTCATTTTTCATAATCATTTCTATCTTAAAAAAATATTTTTCTCAATATATCTAAAATTGTTTTAGCCATGCTTGTGATTAACTTTGTTTATATTAATAAGCATATATTTTGTAATTTCATGTTAGTATATTAATGAATTTATCTCTTCTATTTTCATATTATTATATGAATAAGTAACATTTAGGTATTTCATAATGAGATGAGAAAATATATTATATGAAAATAAATCGTTGTTTTATGGTTTGGATGGACATGATTGGAAAATAATATTTTAAAACATCCATTTATCTTTTCCCAATTCAATTGGTTATAGAGATAATGCTTCATGACTTTGCTTGATAACATATTTTTTTGTGATTTCAAATTTTTATATCAAATTATTATGTTAATAAATATATGTATTTTTTTAATAATATTAATTAATTGACAAAATAGTTTTGTATTTATTTATATGAACATAATTTATATAAAAACAATTTTTTTTTTTTAATAATTCAACTAGAATAAGGTTTGAGATTAATATATATTATGAGTAGCTTTTACATATTTTTTTTTTAATGAAATGAGACAATTTATTTGTATTTTTGTTTTAAGTTCTCTTTTATTCACCTAGAATATATTAATGAACAGATTTTATGTATTTTTTATGTGTTACTTAATTTATTATATATTAAAGAAATGGTGGTGTTTTTGTTATGTGTAAATTAGTTTTATTCTATCTACGATATGAGTTTATATGTATGAATGATTAATTTTTAGATATCTAGGAAATTTAGATTATTACATAAAAAAAAAATATTGGATATGTTTTTGTTTAGATACAAAAATATTGGATATATTTTTGTTTAGATGCACATAGTTCATATAATGACATTTACCTTAGTTTATATTTATAATTTAACTAAATAATTGGAATAAATGTTAATTTAGAATTAATTATATATATATTTTAATCATTATTTTCACAATAATTTTTTTATATAATCGGTTTAATTAAATATTTTTTTTTCAGTGTTAAAATAATATTTTCTTATTGTTCGAGAATCATAAAAAGTACAAATCTATTTTCTGAATAATTTCTCCAACATTTCTCTAGTAGAAAAACGAAGAGTTTCTAGAGAATATATATGAATGCAGCATATACTTGTTGCTATCTAAATTTTTACAAAAATATAAATATGCAATGCACGAAAGAAAAGTCTAAATCAAAATGCTTGCTACATTTTAAAAATGTTGAAATACTCGATCAAATTTACATAACTAGAACGTATAATCAACATAAATTGAGATCAAACAAATCAAATATTTTCCACTCGAGCTAAAACAATCAAAATTTCTGCAGGAGATAGAAAACATTAGTTCAAAATGGGAAAATTTTCGTCCACAAAAAGTTTCTCAAATTCTTACCAGTTGTCACAACTATTATGACAACGCATAATCAACATAAAATGAGATGAAAAAACAATCAAATATTGTCTACCCGAGCTAAAAACAACCAATATTTCTGCAGGACATAAAAAAGCATTAGTTCAAAATGGGAAATGTTTCTTCCAGGAAAGGTTTCTCTAATTTTTACCATCTGTCACAACTGTTGTGATAGGAAAAGAACATTCTTATTTGCTTAGAAGTTGCCACTGCTTTTGCTAAAATATTAAATCATGTTTACTATAGGAATGAAAGTCTTTGTAAATAATATATCCTAGATCCGATAATAAATTTCCTTTTGACAATTTGCCTTTTGTTATATTGTACTCCCCGTAAATATGTTGAAATATCATTACCTAAGAAAGAATTTATATTCTTCAATTCTACGTCTCTAGGCTCCAAGATTCAAGACCTCTAAATGAGCATTTCGACACATCCAATCTATGATCCATTTTGAATCACCCAAAATTTAATTTTTTTTATGTTATATATCTTGGCTAGTGTCATAAGGGCCGAAGGTGTAGTCAAATCTTGTTTAGTAATTGTGACCGTAAAAATGCTATTTGAAAATGTACAAATTTTTTATCAATGAATGTTATCATCCCCCCTCCAGCACATAAATTACCTTATTTTGATCCATCAAAGAAGCCAATCGACAAGTCCTAATAGGTAATGGGAAATTATGCTCTTTTTTGAGATTTTAGTCTCTGCTGCAGGAGGTATTCCTTAAAGAGAGAAATGATATTAGTCTATTGAAGAAAAATCAATTTCATTTCATTATTGAAAAATTCCTTATTCCTTAGGAGATACATCAAAGAACCCAATCTACAACTCCTACTAGATAATGGGAAATTATTCTCTTCTTTGAGATTTTAGTCTTTGTTGCAGGAGTTATTCCTTAAAGAGGGAAATGCTCTTAGTCGATTGAAGAAAAATCAATTTCGTTTCATTATTGAAAATTTCCTTCTTCCTTAGGAGCCAGATTCCAAATTCTATAAAGAGGGGGATGGTTTTGTGATGTTTGTATTTATTCACGCATAAAAATAACAGTTCTTCAAAAGTCGACTGGTTCACTTCTTCCTTGATGCCCAGGATTTGGAAAACAAATTTCCATATATTATGAGTGTCAAGGAATTTGATTAGTAAATGGTCTACAAAATATTCTTGTTGTATACGTAATACACAACCGTTTGCACCCACAAAGCCCCTTTTCAAAAGGTTATCCAACGTTATAATATTGCTGTGAAGAACCACCCAAAGGAAATTTTTAAACTTATTTGGAATATGGCATCTCCAAATTCACTTATTCCACCACTTATTGTTTATTTTTATATCAAAATTGACTATGGATTCATAGGTTCAACAAGCTTTAATCATTCCATAAGATAATTCCCAACTCCAAACTATAGAATCCATGAAATGCTTAGTCTCGTCGAATTGAGATTTAATTATCTAATAAAATAATTTCATTCTTAGGAGTGAGCTTGTGAAATTCCAAGCTCGACTACCGAAAACCAATAATTCTTGGAGTACTTGGATGGAGTTCATCTCCTAATGGCGTGTCGGTATAATAAACCTTTCGAATATAACTATTGTCTTAGGTCTATGAACAACTTGTATAAATTTTCGCCACTAATAAATGGATATTTACTAAGGAGGACTTGCTTACCATATCCCACTCTCCAAGCTAGCCACATCTAGAGGGAAGAAAAAGATACCTTGAGAACTTTCCTTACTAAGGAGACTCTTTTGTTAGCCTTAAAGGGCCTTCCCCTAATCTAGTCCACCATTGACGATCTTCTTAAATATTTTTATTTAGTATTTTAACTCCAAATCCCTTCTGCAAAAGGAAATATTCATAGTTTTTTTAAGGCTAAACCTTTGGAAAATTGTTGACGGTGTTGGAATTTCCAACATTCAAGGGGTTTCCTCGATATTTGATGAAAATTATACCTAACTACCAGCAATAGAGAGCGGTGCATATGTGCGTTCAAAAAGAAAAAGAGTAAAAAACCTCGTGAGTATTCAATTGTAGGTGTGTCAAGGTTCTTCTAGCGCAAAAAGGTCGAGAAGTTAACCCCTAAGAGAGAGGTAATATTACCACCCTAGTATAAAACACACATACAAGAAGTAATCATCTAACATCCAATAGAATATTCCAGAAAGATGTGATGATGATTGCAGCCAACACAACAAGAAATCATAGTCAAACATCCAACGGAATAGTCCACAAATATTGGATAGTCATAGGACATATTACAACACATTCCCAATGTGATAAGAACTAAAATAATTCAAATAGTTGAACTAATTTAGCACAAATGAAAAAACATGAATTACAAACATTCAGAGAACAGTCCTACAAATATGCATAATCCATGGATGAAGAGTGTGTTGGTCATCAAGATTTTGATGTTAAGTAAAATTTACAGGACACATGTATCCAATGAACACCATTAGGTCCAATAGTGGAGCTTAGGAGACACACCTTGCTCCTCACAAGAACTAGCTTGTCTCTCTCATTCCTTGCGAGAGGAGCCAAAGGTGATGCTTCACCTTCCTTGTGACTATTTTGAATACCCTTATTACTATTTGACATCCCATCAATTTTTGAATTTACGTGACTCTTCAAATTTTGTACATGTCCTTTGCAATTACACATTAAAATTAATTTTTGAATAAGAAGTTCCATAATCCACAAGAATCAATCCACTGTGTTGACATGGACTTCTTGATGAAAAGGAAATGTCAGGGTATCCCTCTTGCTCCATTTTATGTTTCTTCTTGAGAATTCACTTATGACCCCCTCCATATGGATTATAGGTCAGAATACTTCAGTGATATCACGTATTGAGTTGTGGTCGCAAAATGGTGTTGTTTTTCATTCCCTTTGGTTGATCAGCCTACATGATCAACTAAAAATATATCTTTCAACATGTTTCCCTTCTCCATATCCTTATTCATCATCCTATCTTGGTATGATAGATTATTTGTATCTACAATTCCCTTATGACAAGACGATGTCAGTGTGAGAAAACCCTAGTATAAGATGTTGCATGTTGATCTACAAATTAAGACATAATTAGGTGAGAGGATCATGGAGAGGCTTTTTGATTGCACAATTTCACATATCAAGCAGTTATAGGTGAAGCTCAAGCCTTGATAGTGTGAAATGCAAAATTTAGGCTGGATTAAGGAAGAAAATTGCACATTTTTTGAGCTTAGTGAGACCGACTAAAGGGTTGAGAACTATTCCAGCCTACACAACAATTCTTAGAGTCAGAGTACACACAATTTTGGAAGATGACACAACGCATAGTGGAGGCCAGACTGGACGGTTGAATTGCACAATTTTAGAAGTCAAGGTACGAGACTGAGAACCAAAACAACATAGTGCTTAGTCCTCGGAGGCAGGAACTTTGCATTCCACAATGTCAAGAGGAAGGACTTCAGCTAGAGGGATGGGACTGTGCCATGTGCAATCTAGGAAGGTCAGATGAGGATATGTTGTTCGGTCAGAAGGTTTTCAAAATTTGACTAAGTGTGGGATCAATGAAGCTGATGTAAATAATGATAGGACTTGAGTGTGATCACACAGTTAGAATAATCAACAATACAACAAAATATATCATCATGAACACATAAAAAACATACTTCCCCTAGTGAGACAACTTTTGTGATGACTCACAAGTGCAACACTAAAGATAAACTTTGCGATGACCATGACAACACTTGTGCGAAAATTCTTAAAAGTTTGGAAATGAATGTGTTGGATGGTTATAAGGTAATATTGATTCGTTTACACAAATTTGACCCATCAAAACCACCAAGACAAGATAATATACATTATTCAACACTTGATCTGTGAAAATATGACACTTTCTCTCTCTCGCAAAATTGACCAACATACTTATAGAAAATACAAAAAATTGATTTCAATGTTTGCAATGACAATATGCAAGACCAAGGTAGGCTTTGAAATTTGGTTCAGGCCAAATTTTTGTAGTGTTTTGTAGAAACGATAACACTTGGGCGACACATTGGAAGAATTTTAGCTTCTCTGTCTTGCTTTGACTATTTTGTGCAGGGTTTTAGTTCTTCAAGAAGTATTGATTCATCATGCAGATCACTATGGTTTTCCCACTTAGCATGTTAATGAAAATAGTCCTCTTTGTTCCATTCCGGTTGAACACAAACATAGAATTAACAATATCACAATGTTTCGAATGAGGAACGTGTAGCTCAGGTGATGAGCTATATATTATCAAAGTAGAGTTTTTCATATACTACTGATATTTTTATTTTCATTACTAATTTTATCTCCAATTACTAATTTTTATTTTTGTATCATCCATCATTATAAGCAAGAAAAACAGCTCATGTGATTCTATGCACAAGATATGTCTTTTTCCATCGCATTAAGCCTTATTTATATCCCGGTCTACTCTTCATTTTTTCATTCAAAAGCTTTCAATATTTAATACTTTACTACATGGTAAATAATAAACATATTCATGCACGATGCCCTTTTCAATCACTTTCACCTTTGTAACTCATTTCTCACCTCAAGAACTTGCCTTATAAGCCTTCTTTATATCTCTGTCTTCGCTTCATTTTTCTTAGAGGATTTCATGATTTAATATTTTGGGTTATGTAGTTTTGGTGGTGACTACTTAATAACATTAGCATCTGGGAAACAAAAAAATCTATTGTGAATTTTAGAAAAAAAAAAATACTTGTAAAACTAATAACAAAATAAAAAATTATGAAAACTATAAATCACTTACATAATAAAGTTGAATGAATTTTATATTTACAAAAATCCAAAAATATTCCAACTAAAAATATTGTTCACCATTATCAAATTCAATAAATGCACCACGTTATTCCAATGTTTATATGAAATTTGGTGGAAGAAAAAAGTATCTTTTGTAACACTTCATTTCAACATTTTAGAGAAAACATGCTTGAGTAATGGCCTAAACCTATTGCCACCAGCATAGAAGACTATTGTGGTTAATTTATTTAATTAAAGGGGTGGATTTATGACAATAATAAAAAGTAAATTGTTAGAGCCTTAGAACCTTCCTCCACTCTAGAGTAAAATATTATTTCATTCCCCCCACAAAGAAAGAAACTAATAGTTATTTCCAAGAAAACTTAAAATCCAACATAGAAAAATAATTAGAATAACTTATTAGGTCATAAATAGGCACTTTAAATGAGGTTAGATTGTCAAAGTAGTGATATGAAGTTCTATTCATTCCATGTAAGGGAAAGATATTTCCTTATGTTTCATATAATAGTTCGAGTTGTATTCTTTCTGGAGAAGAAAATCATGCCCTTGCCATGTGAAAATTTTATCGTGCTAAGTTTCTAATGTAACCTTGTCTTTTTGTTTCCATCATAGAAGTTATACTTGGTACTTTACCACCACGGGGTGTAATTAGTGGTGGATTATAGGGTCATCTTGTCACTGTACCTTCATATTAATTCTCAAAATAGACTTGTAACTTTAGAAACTATAAGTATGGATTTAGTACTCTTTTATACCCACCTTATTTTCATGGTGAGCCATGTCAATTCCTTTTCTCATACTATAGATGAAAACTACCACTTAGTGAGTTGAGGGTCTAATAATATATATGCAAAGTTGTAGCTCTTTTTGTTAAAACCCCAATTCAGTATTTATCATTAACATCATTTAGAGATTACTTACACTCTATAAGTGTATGAAATTTTAATTCATTCAAATGTCACATTTAATATGTTTGATTAAATTACTTTACCATTTACTAAAAAATCTAGAAAACTATTGGTTTTGCACTTAAGATTAGAAAGAATAACCTTGATATTTGTTTGCCATGCTAACCTTGATATATATTTGACACAATTTTCTATTTTCTTTAATTTCTAATACACTAGTTAAAATCTTATACTACATGTTGGACTCGTCATAACACTTTTGACCACAATACTCAAAAAAATTGTGTATCTAATATTTTGATAAAAATACTCATTATAACACTTTTGACATAAATAATCAAAACCTTTTATATATACTTTTTTATATGATAAAAACTCATCATAACACTTTTTATCTAAATACCCAACACTTTTTATATATAATATTTTTATAAAAGAAAATTAATTGACCGTTACACTCAAATTGAAATATAACAAACATGATCTTATGTACCTAAAAAATTGAGGGTTTGAAATCAATATATAGTAAGATAAGTTTCCTTAATGTAATGTACATGTCTTAAAATATAATACTACATACTAGAATCATGACAACGCTTGATCTAAAACAGCATGAGGTATTCATGAAAACAATAATGTCCCAACAATAAATCAAGAATTTCTAGAGACCCTTGAAGTATAGTATTTAATTTCGTGTTTTGATTATTATACTTAATGATATTGGGCTCTCAATGACGAGAATTCTCTTTTGTTAAGGAGAAGAAACGTTTCGTGAGCAGTCGTGTATAACCATTTTTTCGTTTCCTCGTAATATTCTTCACAAATAACAAATTTTCAATTTAATCTCCGAATTTAACTTCTTATAAAGATGACGGTTTTACGTTTTTTAATTTCATAGTATGTATAAGTAGTAGAAATGATTTTCATATATATGTCGTTGAAATGATTTTCATATATATATAAATATGATGTAAGCATATTTCATTTGTCATAATTATCTCCATCTAAAAAATGTTTTTCTCAATATATCTAATTTGTTATTGTGATGATTAGTGACGAACTTTGTTCATATTAATAAGTATATATTTTGTAATTTCAGGTTAGTATATTAATGACTTTTTCTGATTCGAGAAGTTTTAATCTAAAAAATGGTTGTTTTATGGTTTGGACAGACATAAATCATGTTTTTTTTTATATTTTTCTTTTAATTAAAAGATAATTGGAAATAAAGAGTTTAAAACATCCATTTATATTTTCCCAATTCAATTGCTTATAGAAATAATGATTGATGACATTGATATATTTGGTGATTTAAATTCTTATATAAAATTATTATATTAATGAATATTTTTTTATTTTTTTATAATAATATCAGTTAATGTACAAAATAGTTATGTATTTATTGATATGAACCTAATTTATATAAAAGACATTTTATATTTGTTTTCTAATTGATTCAACTAGAATATGATTTGAGATTAATATATATCATGAGTAGCTCTTAGATATTGTTTTTTTAAATGAAATGAGGCAATTTAATTGTATTTGTGTTTTAACTTCTATTTTATTTGTCTAAAACATGATTTAAAATTAATATATATTAATGAATAGATTTTATGTATTTTTATGAATTAGTTAATTTATTATATATTGAAAAAACGGTGGTGTCTTTGTTTATGTTTAAATTAGTTTTATTCTTTCTCGAACACGATTTTGTATATATGAATGATTAATTTTTATATATTTAAGTAATTTATCTTATTATATAAAAAAATAATTGCTATTTTTCTGTTTAGATGCTCATAGTTTGTGTAATGACATTTACTTTATTTTATCAATATCATTTAACTAAATAATTGGAATAAATGTTAATTTAGAATTAATTATATATCTTTTTAGTCATTCTTTCCAAAATAATTTTTTTTAATAATTTATTTAATTAAACATATTTTTTTCAGTGTCAAAATCATATTTTCTTATTATGGAGGAATAAAAAAGGTACAGATTTTGTTTCTGGCGCATTTCTCCAACAAGAAAATAGAAGAGTTTGTAGGGAATATAACAGAAAGGAATATATACTTGTTGTGGTCTATAATTTTCGACAAACATATAAAGATGCAATGCATGAGAGAAAAATCTAAATCAAACTTCTTGTTACATTTTAAAAATGTTGAAATATTAGATCAAATTCACATAGGTAGAACACATAATCAACATAAATATTGTTCACTTGAGCTAAAAACAATCAATAATTTTGCACGAGAGAAAAAAACACCAGTTCAAAATGGTAAAATTTTCTTCCAGGAAAGGTTTCTTGAATTCTTATCAACTGCCAAAACTACTATGACATGAAAAGTACTTTCGGAATTGCTTAGAAGTTTCCATTGCTTTTATTGGGAGCATAAAACATGTTTACTCTAGCAATGATATTTGATCTCTGAACTTTGTTGTTTATGAAGTCTTCGTAAATAATATATCCTAGATCCAATAATAAATTTATTTTTGACAATTTGTCTGTTGTTGTATTGTACTCCCCCGTAAATATGTTGAAATATGATTACCTAAAAAAGAATTTAGATTCTTCACTTCTGTGACTCTAGGCCCCAATATTCAAGAAATCTAAAAGAGCCTTTATACACATCCAATCTATGGTACATTTTGAGTCAACCCAAATTTGAACGCTTTTATGTTATCGATCTTGGCTACTGTCGTAAGTGCCCAAAATGCAGTCAACGCTTGTTTATTATTTGTGCCCATACCAATTCTATTTGAAAATGTATAAAATTGTTATCAATGAATTTTATCAATCCCTCTCCAACACATAAATTACCTTGTGTTACTCCATCAAAGAAGCCCTTCGAAAACTCCTACTAGATAATGGGAGATTATGCTCTTCTTTGAGATTTTAGTCTCTATTGCTGGAAGTATTCCTTAAATAGGGAAATGATCTTAGTGTATTTAATAAAAATATATTTCTTTTCATTGTTAAAAAATCACCTTCTTCCTTAGGATCCATATTCCTAATTCTATAAAGAGAGGGAGGGTTTTGTGATGTTTGTATTTATTAATAAGAAAAAATTAATATTTCTTCGAAGGTGGACTGGTTCACTTCTTCTTTGATGCCCAGGATTTGGAAAACATATTTACATATATTATGATTGGTGGTTAAGTTTACTAGTTAATGGTCTACCAACTCTTCTTGCTGTATACATAATACACAACCATTTGGACCCACAAATCCCCTTTTTTATAAGGTTATCCGACGTTAGAACCTTGTTGTGAATTACCACCCAAAGAAAAAATTTTAACTTATTGGGAATAGACCATTTTCAAATTCACTTATTCTACCTCTTGTTGTTTATTTTTATCGAAAAATGGACTATGGATTCATAGGTTCAAGAAGATTTAATATTTCCAGAAGCGAATTCCCATCTCCAAACTATAGTATCACTAGAATTTCTTGGCCTCGCCGCATTAAGATTAAACTCTTTAATAAAATAATTTCATTCTCGGGAGTGAGCCTCTAAAATTCCAATCTCGACTACAGACAACCAATAATTTTTGGAGTCCTGGGATGGAGTTCATCTCCTAATGGTGTGTTGGTAGAATAAACCTTTGGAATATAACCATTGTCTTATGTCTGTGAACAAATTGTATAACTTTTCACCACTAATAAATTGATATTTACAAAGGATGACTTTATTACCGTCTCCCACTCTCCAAGGTAGCCATTTCTAGAGGAAAGAAAAAGAGACCTTGAGAAATTTCCATAAAAAGGAGCCTCTTTTGTTAGCCTTAAAGGAACTTCCCCTACTCCAGTCCACCACTGACGGTCTTATTAAATTTTTTTATTTAGTAATATGAATCCAAATTCCTTCTCCAAATAGAAATATCCATAGTTTTTTTATGGCTAAACCTTTGGAAAATTATTGACGATGCTGGACCCACCAAAATTCAAGGGGTTTCCCTGATATGTGGTCTAAATTAGACCTAACTACCAAAAAGAGAGAGGGATGCATATGTTCCTTCAAAAAGCAAGGGATTAAAAACCCTTGTGAGTATTCAATTGTAAGTGTATCAAGGTTCCTCTATTGTGGAAAGGTCGAGAAGTGAACCCCTAAGAGAGAGGTAATATCACCACCATAGTATAAACACACAAATAGAATAATTAACCACCTAACATCTAATAGAATAGTCCAAAAAGATGTGATGATCATTGCAACCAACACAACACAAAATCCTAGTCAAACATCTAGCGGAATGGTCCATAAATATTGGACAGTCATAACAAAAATTACAACACATTCTTAATGTGATAAGCACTAAAATAATTCAAATATTTTAACTACATTAGCAGAAATGAAAAAACATGAATTACAAACATTGAGAGAACAATGTTACAAATATGCATAATCCATTATTCAAGAAAGTGTTGGCCATCAGGATTCTGATGTTAAGTAAAATTTCCAGGACAAATGTATACACTGAACACAACTAGCTCCAATAGTGGAGATTTGGAGACACACCTTGTTCCTCACAAGAACTAGCTTGTCTCTTTGATTCCCTGCGAGACGAGCCAATGTGAAATTTCCTTTTCTCATAAAATGAGCATGTAGATATAACCAATGGGGTGGTGATGCTTCACCTTCCTTGTGACTCTTTGACTACCCTTATTACTATTTGACTTCCCATCACTTTTCAATTTTACATGAATCTTCAAATTCTACACTTGTCCTTTGGAATTACACATTACAATTCATTTTTGAATAAGAGGTTACATAATGCACAAGAATGATGCGGCATATGATGACTCATGACATGACATGATATGACATTCTTCACATGGACTTCTTCATGACATGGAAATCTCGGGCTATTATTCCTGCTCCATTTTATGTTTCTTTTGTATAATTCTCTTATGTACACATCTGTATGGATTATAGGCAGGGAGTACTAAGTAATACCATGTATTGAGTTGTGGTCGCACACTGGTTTCTTTTTTCCTTCCCTTCGGTTAATGAACCTACATGCTCAACTACAAAGATTTCTTTCAACATGTTTCCCTTCTCCATATCCTTCCTAATCATCCTCTCATGGTATGATAGATTACCTATATCTACAATTCCCTTATGAGAAGACGACATGAGTGTGATAAAAACCTAGTCTAGGAAGTTGCATGTTGATCCACTAATTAAGATGAAGTTAGGTGATAGGATAATGGAGAGGCTTTGTGATTGCACAATTTCACATATCAAGTATTTAGGGGTGAATCTCGAGCCTTGAGACTATGAAATGCCCAATTTAGGTTGGATTGGGGAAGAAAATTACACATTTTTTTAGCTCAGTGAGGCCGACTGAAGGGTTGAGCACTATTTCTTAGAGGGAGACTAGTCTAAGAGATTAATAAATTTCACAGCTGAGTACATAAAGGGTTGCACTTGAGGTTAAATACAACACAAAAAACTATCGAGGATAGACTAGAGGGTTGAATTACATAATTTTGGAAGTCAACGTACTGGATTGAGCACCAAAATTGCAGAGTACACAGTCCTGGGAGGCACGAAATTTTCATTTCACAATGTCAAGAGGAAAGAATTCAGCTAGAGGGATGAGACTGTGAAATGTGCAGTTTAGGAAGGTCAGATGAAGCTCTGTTATCTAGCTGAAAGGTTTTCAGAGTTTGACTAGGTGTGGGATCAATGAAGCTGATGTGAATGATGATAGGACTTGAGTGTGGTCATATACTTAGAACAATTAAAGATACAACAACATAGATCATCTAGTACACATGAACAAAATATTCCCCTAGTGCGACAACTTTTGTTATGCTTCAAATGTACGACACTAAAGATAAACTTTGCGATGACCATGAAAACACTTGTTCGACAATGCTTAAAACTGTGGAAATCAGTGTGTTGGATGGTTACAAGGAAATATTAATTCATTTACACAAATGTGACCCATTAAAACCACCAAAGCAAGCTAATATACATTGTGCGACAGTTGATATGTGAAAAGATGACATTTTCTCTCTCTTTCAAAAGTGAACAAAATATTTAGAGAAAATACAAGCAATCAATTTCAATGTTTTCGACGACAATATTCAAGACCAAGGTAGGCTCTGAAATTTGGTGCATGAAAAATTATTTTAGGGTTTTCTAGAAATGACAACACTTGGGAGAATTTTAGCTTCTCTATCTTGCTTTGACTATTTTGTGCAGGGTTCTAGCTCTTTAGGAACTATTGATTCATCATGTAGATCACTATAGTTTCCCCACTTACCCTATGAATGAGCATAGTCCTATTTGTTCTATTCCGGTTGAACACAAAAATAGAAATAAAAAATCACGATGTTTCGAATGAGGAAAGTGTAGTTAAGGTGAAGAGCTATATAATTTCAATGTATATTTTTTCATACACTGTCGATATTTTTATTTTCATTCATAATTTTATCTCCAATTAATAACTGTTAATTTTTATATTCATTTATTAATTTATTACTTTTGAAAATTATATGGGATAATTATGTGTATCAAACAATACCAAAAGTTAAAAGCCAATTACTAATTTTTATATTTTTTACAAATTTTGTAATTTTGAAACTTATATGGGATAGCTATTTGTATCAAAGAATGCCAAAAGGTAAAAAGAAAATAACATGTTTTTTATGAAAAAAATTTATTTCATACTATGCTCCTATTATAAATAGTTTTATATCTTATCGTAATAAGGCTCACTTGTTAATATTACACAATGTGTGATTCCTACAAAAAATTATGAATTTGCAATTATGAAATTATTTATGTAAAAAATCACACACTGGAAGTGTCATTTCCTTTTGTTTTATGTGGCCACCATAACCTTTAATCAATTTTTTTAATGTCATCTTCTCTTTTTTTGACATTGAAATATAGAAATTGGTATAATTTTTTTATTTTTCTTCAATTGGAAGCATTGATAAAGCCTTCATCAAATATGATATTTTGGCAATGATTCATGTATAGGAAGAGGTGATTAGCACTCCCTCTAGGTTAGTATTATTCACATAAATGAATTTTCTATTGAAACATGGAAGGGTCATTTCACCCTTCAACCAAGATTGTTTTTTATTGAAAATTTTGAGAAAGAGGAATTGTTGGCTAACCCTTCCGAAAATATGGTATTTTAAAATTTCATAATATAGAGGACAAATCAACCAAACATTCCTCTATTACATTATGACTAAGGATATGGATCAGTTATAAGGGTGAACCACCCCTTCCACAATGATAATGACATAAAATATTATAATCCTTTAGAACTATTCCAAGGATGCGTTGGTGGACCCTTCCTCTAGGACAATACACACAAGGAGGAAACAAAAGTGGAATGGAAAACTAATCACCTTGACTTAGAATTCTTGGTATATACCGTTGTTCCATGATAATGACCTCAAATATTAAAATATTAGAGAAATATTCTAGGTTAGCATTGGCCCTCCTCTCATATAGTATAGTAATCTTAAGGGCGTAGGTGAAGAGGAAAGGTTATCCAACCATTTCTCAAATATTTGATTTTACTCACGATTGATGTAAATGAAGGGTTAACTGACCCTTCACCTAAGATAGTATGGTCAATGAGGTGGATAACATGGAAGAGTTGACCAACCTATCTTCCAAGATAACATTATGACGGAGATAGAAAAGGTATACATGTTAGTTGATCCCTCCTCCAAAATGGTCTTTATGTGATGATATATTTCAAGGAATGGTCTACCAAACCTTTCTCCATGATAGTATTATTGTGGAGGTGGATCACATAGAAAATTGTGTAATACATCCTCTAGGATAGTACTCTCAATGATGCAAATGAAGAGGACCGGTAAACCAACTCTTCCTCAAATCCAGAACTTTGGTCA
The DNA here is from genome assembly GCA_034641835.2 of Pinus albicaulis. Lineage (NCBI taxonomy): Eukaryota > Viridiplantae > Streptophyta > Pinopsida > Pinales > Pinaceae > Pinus > Pinus albicaulis. The sequence continues at coordinate 398,832,960 of CM076583.1, read as the reverse complement.
TGATTCATGTAGGGGAAGGATGAACCAACCTACGCTCCATAATCGTATGATCAATGAGGTGGATCACGTGGAAGTGTCAATTGACCATTTTTTCAGGAAAATATTTGTAAGGATGTGGAGAAAGTGTAAGTATTATCTTACCCCTCCTCTAATGTGATATTTGGGTGATAATTGGTATTTGGTATTTGTTACTTTAGTGATATTGCTCGATGGGATTGGTTATTTTTATAGATAATGCATTTATGAAGTTCAATGAATGGAGACTCATGGTAGTGCTATATGGCTTATATGTGGCCTTAGTGTTAGTACTAGAATGTGACATGGAGTGAAACATGGTGGATTAGGGGGTAGTTGTGTGGCACATGATTTGCATTGAAAACATGGGAAATAAATCAATTAGGTGTGAAAATATCTGGGTGTTAAAATAAATGATGAATGAAAAAGGGTGATAGTGAGGATTTTGAAGTTTACCTCCAAAATTGTAGACTTTACCCAATGATTAGTCCATTCAGAGAATCATTACCCCTAGCTTATCGAAAATACCAATGAGAAATGGTGATGGATAAGCATGACACCATATTAATGGGAAGGATTATTTTTGTTCATTATATAAGTAGAGGATGCATGGAAGAAGTATAAAACAACACATGGACCCAAAATAAGGTTCTTGCAATGACATAGTTGTCCCATATGGAAACGAAGATGTTGACCATGTGGAAAGGGTGTTTGCTAAGGAGTAAATAAATCATTTATGTGTTAGGAGGCCTTGATTTTAGAACCAATGGAGTATTTATTTTTATTTTTTTGTGAGTGGATTAAAGTAGAGAAGGCATCAAAGAAGTTACATAAAAACATTCCTTTAAGGAATCTTTCGCCTCCCTCCACTGACAAGTGTCGATAGTTGTACCTTATGAGAAGGTCATATCAAGTAGGAGGAAAGGTTAATTAAAATATTCAATATCTAGTGACATTAATAGGATGTTATACAATTGAAATATTCTATCATGTGTAAGTGAACATAGTCATATCTCGCTCAAGGAATCTTTTCTCGTAAGTGTTTTCCAAGCCAACCATAGAAACCAATGGACGATTTTGATGGGCATGCAATTAAGGTGACATGAGACCAATAAGAATCATATGGAAGGAAAGGATATGGTTGATTTAATAAGCCAATAACTATTGGAAAGGGCCCATTACGAAGGTTCATTAAGGAATATCTTTCCCCCAACAGCTAGGAGGTTAGAGGAGAATTGTTAAAGATGGAAACTAATAGGTTAAGGTACTATCCATCGAGTGATGATTTCATATTATAGGCTAAAAGTTTAGGCTAATAAAAGGAATAGATATTGACGATAAAATTGGTATTGTGGGGATCCATTATAGCTCTATCAAGGCCGTGGTCACTTAATATTAAGATCTTACACTACCATAATAGTGCTATCGTGGTTTGGGAATGCACTAGCACATAATATATTACGCTGAACAAAGGAATGATTGTTAAGTGAAGGGTCAGGAAAGTGTAGAATGGAAACTTCGTAATATAGAAGGATGATGATGTGGATTATGAATATGGAGGAAATTCCAGTGACGCTTTAGAAAATTGGTATGGCTCTTCTAGCCTCTACAAAATACAACAAGGAGACCAGTAAATATAATCGAATGGTATTAAATATTGAAAATCATGAGCCCCATTTCATGTGGAGACTAGGTGTGTGATACAAGAATGTAGAAGTGTAGAAAATTGGGGGAAGGTGACTGAAGGGTCGTTTAATTCTGAGGACTTAGTGGTAGATGTGGGGTATATTTCTTGCTTCAAAAATTTTGAGTGTGTTTTTTATTTCTTTAATCATCCACATGTTCTGTATTTCTTTAAATCACCCAATCGATTTTAAATAATAGTTTTTTTATGGGAGATATAAATGAGGTTAATTTGAATTTTAATGCAACATGAACGTGTTTCATAACACCTAAACCATTCCTCATCATAAATGTATGTTCCGTATCTACTCTAGCTAAGTGTCTTCCTTGGAATTAACTTCAGTGAAAACAAGCCAAGATTTTAGAGCCTAGTTAACTAAGCTAGAACTCAAATTAATTAGTGATTTTATTTAGGATAAACTCTACCAGCTAACTTTACCGAGCCATCTATCATAACACGTGTGATACCAAAATGTGTTCTGTATTCAATGATAATGCACTAGATAAATATGTATTGCACCTTCCATTAGGATGTGTGCTAGTATTTAGGTGTATTATTAGAGGAGAGATACTTTCATCTTCAGAATCTCTCTCTCTCTCTACAAATTTATATGTTCTCCTACCCATCCCCTTCCCTCTCTCTCTCCCCACCCATTCCCCTTTTATTTTCCTCGCATTGTCTCTTTCTCTCCATCGCTCTCCCTCCCCCCATTTCTCTCTCCATCCATCGTTTTCTCTTTCCATCACACTCATTCTCTCTGTTAGCGTTCTATAATAATATGATTCATAAATTTTTATTTCAATTTGATTAGTCTTGTAATATGTACATACTTTGGTTTTTGCAAATTATTTTCCCATTTTACAAAAATAAAAAAATGTAAAGAGGGTAAAAGACATAAAAGAAAAATCAAAGGAATTGAAATAAAAAATATCAAAAAGAATATGAAAATGGACCCCAAACAAAAAGAAATAAAAAATAAAACATGAAAGTGATGCAAATCCAAATGCCACTACTATTTACTTTTATTGCAACAAATAAATATTGTGTGCAACTTGTTAAAATTCCACAATCAATGAAGGTCAAACAGCTTAATATTGACCTCGCATGCTTCAAATTTTTTGTTGTTAGATAGAAAATAAAGATCTAGCCAAACAATCTAATCTTGGAAGATCAGTAGTTAGGTGGAGAATAATGAGGAGCTCAAGAATTTAATCTGAGCCCTTGAAAGAAATAAGGATAAAATTAGCTATTTTGTTGTTTTAAAAGAAAATGAATAATGGTTTTCATGCTCAGATGCACCCATGTAAATGAATAAAAATGTTAGGGTAGCAGATGGGTAGGTACAAGCAGTTTTTCACACGTATGGATATCAGAAAATTGGCCATTTCATTTACTAGTCCCTGCCCAAAATCATTTCCCTTTTAAAAATACCTTCCTCCATTGCATTTTACTCTTTTCTCTTTTTCCCCCTTGAAAAAAATCTATTTTCCTAAGTTGAAAACATATTTTACTTAAGAAAAGAGAAAATATTTGACTAATTCCTGCATCATTTAAACCCTGGGCCCCACGTCTTCATATCCCACGACTACATCGCACCATCCTAGCCATTTGATCTGCATCCGCTAGATCCAACCGCCAGTGTTTCTTATCATGTGTTTCATTGCTCGATAGTTAGCACACCCCAAACCTTGCGAAAATCGCAGTTTTCGGGCTCTCCCTCCCCTCTACGTGATTGATTTTCATTGGATCACACCATTCAAATAAATACAGCTTACCACCTTTACTCATTGCGAAAACTGTTTGGTTTTTTTCTCCACCATGCCAAAACCGCCCTGTCAATTCAAAATTGACCGTCCATTAAATGCATTCATTGTTGATAAAAATGCATAAAACCACCCATTTGCACCCTTTTTTTTCACCTAAGTTCTATTATATTTTGCTCTAAGGAAACACTGCCCACCAGTTTTCTCACTATCAAATCATGTTTTTTACCTCATTTTAATCCCAATTTACCAGAATTCGAATATATTTGATGAAACGGAACATTTTAGAACCAAACCAAGCCTTATAAAGACCATCTAAAGCTTCAGAAAGCTTTCTTCCACCTCAGAAAACCTATTGCACACAAAATCTTCATTTTCTAGGTATTGTTTAAAATAAAAGACCTATTATTTTATATAAAGAAGTAATACAACTAAATTAAATCATTTAGGAACCTTTAGCAATCCTAAAAGCCCTATTACTTCCTGAAAACCCTTTTTCCTGTATATTTTGAGCATATTTTCATACATTCTGAAGCCTTGGATTATTAAAGATCACAGATTGAATAAACTAAAGAATTTTAAAGCCTACGTATACGTAAAAAAGACTTATGTTCCTTTCAATTCATTTTCTATAGAATCTATATGTCTTTTTACCAAATTCCAAGGTCTTGAAATTGCCTTTTTTTTATAGATATTATAGTTTAATTTAATTGAGAAAATTTATACCTTTGTAGAAAAAAGATAGAGCCCCTGTTATATCCAAAATCATTCTGTAAACTATTATAACTTTCAAAGGTGCTCCTACAGGCCTAAATCAATATTTATAAAGTCAAAAGAGTACTATAATTGATAAATCAAGCAAAGAAATGGCTTCCAAAAACATTGTACCTATCAATACTCTACAACCCCCTATTGTAGATATAGATCAAATTCCATTAGCTGACACAGACTTCAAGATTATTGATACAGTGACAAAATTCAACCTTCTTGAGCTTCACTGCTAGAGCCAAGAAAATTCCACAGATCATGTTGATGAAGTGTTCATCTAGGAGTCAAATTTATGAAAATATGTTGTTCTTGAGACCTAACAATGCCCAGAAGTGATTATAATTTTTCAATCGTGCTACTTTTCTGATCAAAGAGCCATCATAAATGCTCAAAAAGAAGTCTTATTTACCATTACTTCCGAGTCGATTAATCAGATGCTCCAAATATAGCCCAGGCCTAATGAAATCCCTTTATCCATTGAAACCTCACTCAGGTATACCTCAAACTGGACTTCCCCAAGAGGTTCCATATATTTCAAATCTTCATGCCTTATTTTGTAGAAATTCCCAAGACAAATCCTCCATACCCTTATACAAAATTATTTGAAAGGGAAAGACATATCAGTTCTATGTTGTCTTTCATTCTTGGCTACTTTACAGATGAACATGTTGATGTTGCAGTGTTAGGTTTTCTACCTACATTTACACCTGGTCAGCCTCCTGCTACCATTTATAATTTTTCTTAGTATCTTACTGACAATATTCATGAGTAGTTGATTGAAATTCCTTCTAAAGGTGCTTTCAAGTATTCTTCATTTTTATTTCACATCTTCCTATATTTTCAGTCTGATAAGTTTAATATAAACCTTCAGAATCTTGATGTGGAAGGAAATACTCAATCAATCATCTTTTGGACTTCGTTGATAAGAAAAGACTCCAATCAATTCAATTATATGGATTTTACAGATTCCTTCATTCATCCCATGGTAAATTTTCTCAACAGCAGCATGCAGCCCAAAATTAGTGGATAAATTAAAAAGGTTTTTCATATGTCACAACATAATAAGATAGGTGATTGGTACTTGTACAAAAATCACACTGAAGTAGAGTATATGGATCAAGTATAATTCCATATAACTACCTAAATACTTCCCTATGAGGTTATTTTCCCTTGAATACGTAAGGCAGATTATTAATTCAAGTGCAGTTAATTTTTTAGTAGGAAATAAGAAGACACAATTTAAATTGAAGAATTAAGTTATTCCTTTTATCTGTAACAATAGAGATGCAGGTGCAAAGGCTGAAAAACATTTGCAAGTGTTCAAGTTTAGTCCTAGTTTCTTTTGTTATTATGATGCCCTTGGAGTGATAAGTAAAATGAAAAGAAGCCATAGATTTATAAATTCTCAAACCAACCTAAATGGTTGGAGAATGCGTTGGTAGAGGCAGGGAAGCGAAGTGAAACTAGTCAAAATTTGCAAACTCCAACCCAAGAAGACAGGAATGTAAAGAGGAAAAGAGAGGAATGATCTTATACTGTAGAGACTACAACATAGACAAAATTTAAAAGAGATACAGAAAAATCCAAAGCAAAATCCTGTTAATGAAGAAGTGCAAACAATAGAGGTGATTGATAGAGAAATTGCAGCAAAAGACAATGCACTTCCTACCAAAATTGAAGAAGAACAAAAACCTACTACTTCAAAGACTTAGCTAATTTAGAAGCAACACAATATAGAATTTTATTCATCTAAAAAACCAACAGAAAAGGACATGGATATCAAAGAATGATATCAAATAAATCGAAGCTAGAAATGAAGAAATTAAGACAAAAATATATTCTCAATATCTGAAACAAACCTGTGGCATCCAAAATAGGCTACGTTCAGCCTTTGACTATCATAATAAGAAGATGTTGATGAAATTTTTCAACCTACAGTTTAGACTCACAAGTCATCTTCTGATTACCAAAATATATATTTTGAAGTCCCACTCTAGGATATTCATCCTCTGGACCAAATTGAGTTTCATAGGTAGGCATGGGAGATGATTTATTCTACAATGAAAACCAAGGCCAAGAGTGCAGAAAAGCTACGAAAAACTCTTGTAAATATCAGAGATCAATGAAAATTGGAAAAATCCTCTTCATAGGAAAAAGAAAATAGTATTCAATCCTAGGAAGAGCTAGTGATTGAGGTAGGATATGATCCTAAAAATGTTAAAGTTGTAGAAGAATTGATCAAGAAGAAAACACAGACATTGTTGCATTAAAGAAGAAACTAAAACTCCCCCCTACAAAACATCCTCAAGCCAAGGAATTCTTATAGGATACCAATCAGAAAGATGAGATGATGAATCTCATTTTATAGTTGACTGCTCAGATAAAGGAAATGGAGAATGAAATGGAGAATTTGGTCCAAGAGAAAAATGATAAAGAAGAAGAAATTCCAGTCATAGTCATTCTTGTAGTTAGTACTCTTGTACCTTCTACACTAGCTGAATCACTGGCACCTACAGTCCCCATGTATACAGCATTACCTGTCACTTCATCAACTATTTCAGCCACAAAATCTTCAACAACAGCAGCACAACATTCAGATGAAGCAAGTAAATTGGTAAAATCTATGCAAGACATGACTATTCAGACCAATGAGATATAATAGACTTAAAGAACAACTTCAAATTATTGAAGATGAAAAGAAACTTACCAAAATAATGCATAAGAATTAATAACAAAGATCCAACAGATTAAATGAGCAGTTGAAAAAGTTAGAAAAAGAACTAACATTGAAGGAACCAATGGCACATGTCAAGCAATAACTATGGTCGAATATCATTGAGTCTATCAATGATATTTGGCCATCGATACAGGTCATATATGAGCAGAAGGACTTAGTAAAATCAGCAAGAGAATCAATTCAAAAGATCAAATAAGAGCCTGGTAAGAAACGTTAAGAAGCTCTTGAAATCATTAAATTTCAAAATTCTAAGAACATGCAAGAGTTTGAAAAATTAGAATTAATGAGAGGACAAAAACCATCCTAGAAGTTAGGAAGGTAATTTATAAGAAGAATGTGATGATAAAGTTAGAACAAAAATGTCATAACATGAAGTTTGCTATCATAGGTTTCATGATCAAGTTTGATGTTTTAAGGAAAAAAGACCTTCCCAATCCTCTAGTTATTGATGATAGATTAATGAAGCAGAATGATTATGATAAAAACATAAGAAAATTTTCCAAGGAACCAGTGAACAATTTAGCCTTGTAGGGAATCCCATCAGGGAAGGTACTTTATAAAAGCTTTGAGAATTTTTTTACCTACAACATGAGGTGAAACACATATTTGTTAACAAACACACATTCTCAAAGTATACTGAAGATGATGAGAATTTCAGGAGGATGATGAAAATTAAATTACCAGAGGATGAACTTTGGGGAAAATTTATTGATTTACTATGAAATTAGAGTGCAGTAAAAACATAGAAGTAAAGGTTAAAACAACATTTACAATTTGGAAGTGAAAGAGTATCATTGAAAGAGTATCGGGATAAATAGTATCAAGATAAAAAGTCAAGGTTTAAAAATAAAAGAAGAACTACAAAGCAGAGATGAAGCTGCCAACGTGAAAGATACCTCACTGTCCAACTGAAGCCTTCGTTGAAAAATAAAGAGAGAAAGAAGTAACAAAATCAAGAAAAAAAATAATTTATTTCAATAAAAAAGGGATAGCTAGTATTAGTTAGAAATATTTCACTATCTTATTGCATGAAGATATTTATTTTCCATGATTAATTCCAAAGTTTGTTTTAGGATATTTTTTAAGGATTTTTTTGTATAAATACTTCTCATTTAGAAGTATTGAGTGTCGTTGAATTTTTTAACATTTCTATAGTTGTACTATTAAGAACCTTAGGTTTATTGTACCAATTTCAAGTCAGTAGACTGGATTACAGAGATAAAGTATCATATTACAGGATTCATGTGTTGGGCCAGTAAAGTGAAGTATTTTCACTTGTTTTCTTATCAATTTCTTATGTTTTTCCATCAATACTTGAATGTGTTCTAAATCTAAATGATAAATCAGGAATTTTTATTTCAAAATATGTTACGAGCACTTTGTTTTGACTGATTATCATTTATATGTTTTCCACTGATATCAAGCTTAGCGAACCCTTAGTTTCTCCCTAGTTTCAATTGACCTCTACCTTTTCACTCATAATCCATATTTAAGAACCCTTAATTGCTCTTTTATCCTGATTGAAACCATTTTCACCATCAGCCTTGAAGATCTGATGTAACTCAGCTATCTTTCCCTGTAAACATTTATGTTTAGAGCTTGATCCTAATATGACCGCTTGAAACATTGACTCCATTAGCCCAATAGAATTGTAGACCTACATATATCCATCTAAGTAATTTATTTCACCACCAAATCAAATCAAAATCCAAAACCAATTTACCCTACATAACTAGCCTAAAATCAATTCAATTCAACAAATATAAATAATATAGAGAGAGCCCTCTCTGAGCATTAGGAAGGCTATATCCTAAAGCTTAAAAATAGGTTTGTGTTTACCTCTAATATTCTTTAAACTAAAATAAAAAATCTCACAACTATTAAGAATTATTTGAGTCATAACACTCTCCATTCCTCCCTCCCTATCACACCCTCTCCCTCACTCTCTTTTTCCATCCCTCTCATTCCTTTTCTCTCTTCCTACCTATATGTCTCTCTCTTCCTAATTTCTCTCTAAAAACCTCTCGCTTACTATATATAATATATAGTAATATATATTATACAATAAATAAGATACAAATGTATTATCAACACTATAAAATGTATAAATTAATAACAATAACGAATTCTAAAATACATGCATACATATATGTAATTAAATAATAAAAAATATACTAAGTATAATACAAAAAATTCAATCATACTATACCATGTGCAATACAATTGGCTTTTCAATGTCATCATCCCATAAAACAATATCACTAAGTTGAAGAAAAAATTAATGTAATATGTACATATTATAGCTCTATCAAGCTACGTGTCTCCATCAAGATTCATAACAGGATGGACCAAATGGACCTTTTAAAATCTTCATGGAGGGCTTAAAAAATACACTTACAAAGCTACATTTTAAACCTTTGGAACACAAATTATTCCAAAAAAGAGTAACCCACCTCCATGGATTCACCCTTATTTTAATTTGAAATGAAAATAATATAAAAAATATTTATCTTATCTTATTCATATAATAAATAATTATGTACTATGGTTTTTAGTATTTATTTACTCATTACAATAATATTAAAAGTAAATAATTGAAATAAAATATTTAGAAAAAATTACATTGAATTTGTTTTATTTATGGTGCAAAATTAAATAAATGAATTTTAGTTTTACATGTAAACATGACAAACCAAATTTTTTTATAAATTTGTGAGTTTAGTTCTAATTTATATATTCATAAAATAAATATTTGTAATTTTTGTATGTTTATGGTCGTAATTCCCATAAATAAATCCACTTGTCGCTGTAAACATGAAAAACAAAAATTTAGCTACCCTACTTTAAAGAACCTACACCACTTCTTTAAATATATGGTGATATACTCCACTTTCAATAAGATCAATAAAAAATTACTCCACTTTAATACAATACAGTAAGAATGGTGCTAACTTTTCCATAAAATAGTCATATACTTCATTTTTAACATGATGCATAAACATTTACACCACATTAACAGTACATAACGTAAGTGATACTAACTTATGGTACTAAAATTTTTTTTCCTTGTTGTATGTACCCATACAATTAGAAGAAAATTTTTCTAATGAATATGTTATATTTCAAATATGTCATTATATTTCATATATTTTTGTTATATATGTTATACATCATATTAAATTAAAAATATTAAAACATTTTTAGGTTTTCAAATTTATTTTTTTTACTACCTATAGTGTTCACTATCTTCATTCTTACCATTTCAGAATGCATTTTTATCCTATGTTTTGAGTCCTTAATGATAAAAACTACTGAAAATAACTCAGTCACTAAAAAACACTCATATATTATACATAAATGGTGTATGTGTAAACACACTCATAAAAATATTACATTCAGAGCACTCTATTAAATAGAGCTTATGAGATCCAACTTATTCCTAATTTAGAGAAAGATGTTGAGATAATTTCTCAACCATCACAAACCAATTTCTCAATATAGGATGTAAGCATTAACTCCAAAATCCTCTCTTAATTATTAAATTACATGAATTTATTAAAAACACAATCATTTTTTATCTTATCAGTAAATGCTCCATCAATTTGTCTCATAACCCTCGTAAAGGTGTAGTCAGCAAGTTGGATTCCTGAGTTCAGCTCCTGAACTCCCGAAACAAGGGCCTCCCGAAGTCAATTACTGGACAACATCCCAATCTGTCACATAACCTCATTAGGAGACCACTCAATGTCTACGACTAATGAGGGATTCTTCCCTAGATCCATAACTGCCATACTATCTGGAAAACCATCCATATTGAGCCTTATTTCCACTAGATATTTAAGTATTGGTTTCAGAAATATCATTGAATTTCTAGTAAATTTATGGACGAGCTCCCATCTACTGAGATACATGGGTACAAACCGCTGTATTTTCTAGTTGTATAGAAGAGCCGTTAAAATAAAAGATGTATCTAGATTCAACTATTACATCAGAACATTTTTATCAGATTTTAAGAATTCATCCTTACAAATAAGTCATAAAAAACTGCTTAACCAAAACAAATTTCAACCAGCCAGATTCACCAAAGAACTGAGCCACCGGTAAAAAGATTTATTCTTGTTACAAGTGGTTGTGCCACTTATTCCATCATCGTCACTGATCTGCTGGCACGCATTCAATTAGCACAGGTTCCTCTAAGCACATTGTTAACAATGACACAGGTGTTTATGACATCTCAGTCTAGCACCTTCAGTGCACTACTCATAAAACAACAGATGAATGCAGTCGTTGGAGGGCTGGGTACAAACTTCAGTTACATTGATGTCATCAATACTGCGGCTCAACAGAGCATGTGGGATTCCCCTTGCGAACTCATAACAATGACCAATCCTTCGATACCGAGAAGCCCATTGGTCCATTCTTTAGATAAGAGGCCATGGGGATCAACTCTAATTTTTTTTTACTGCCAAAAATTGTGGCAAATTCAGAGTCTTAGCCGTCAATCCCTGGAATAAGTAACCCCCAGACTTTCCCCAGTGCAGGGCTCCTCCATGTTTTTTTATCATCGATTTCTCAATCTCTTGATAAACTTCCATGTTCCATGTGGGAACGTAGGCCGTCCAAGACGGGTAGGAAATTATCTCAGTTAAATTTGAAATGTCCATCAGAAGACATCTTCGCCTGCTCTGGAGGTTAGACTGGCCACCAATTTACACTTCTATATACAAAATAACACATTATTAAGCAGCAAAAAAATAATCACACAATCTATGTAACAAATTACATTCTCTCTCAATCCCAGTATGAACTTGAAGCTATGATACCATGATAAAAACTACTAAAAATCACTCAATTACTAAAAAAACACTCATATATTATACAAAAATGGTGTATGTGTAAACACACTCACACACAGATTACATTCAGAGCACTCTATTAAATAGATTTTTTGAGATCCAACTTATTCCTAATTTAGAGAGAGCGGTTGAGAGAATTTCTCAACCATCACAAACCAATTTCTCAAATATAGGATGTAAGCATTAACTTCAACACTTAACATTACAAATAAATATTTAATAAATGCCAACCATTATTTACCTTTCAACTTATTTGAATTTATTAATACATATTTTTATCTTATAATCCATGGTTTAGCTTTAGTTGGAATGGGTAAAGAGTAGCAGTCACTTTGAATTCGGGGAGACATGAAAAGTAGAGGCTCGGGACCCAAGCTTATGACACTATATGCATCACGAAGTTGTTATACTACAGGTAAATAATAAACGTATTCATGCACGATGCCCTTGTCGATCAATTTCAAATTTTCGTAGCTAATTTGGCACCTCAAGACCTTGCCTTATAAGTCTTATTAGCCCTTGCCACTTGCGGCATGGAAAAGACTATTGCAATCGAAAATGATATTTTTGTTAATTAGTTCACACAAACCAAAGTGTATTAGTCTCTGTAACCCAATGTTTTATTATGTGCACCGCTTGGTCAGCGTATGAGGTTGTTGTTGTCGTTATTTCAGCGAATAGGAAACTTTGAGGTCTTATTTGGCCTCTTCCCGAGGCGGAGAGGGAAAAAAGCTTATACTATATTTCATTTTTTATTTCATAAATCAAACTAATCAAACTAATGCTGGCATTACTTTTCAAAAATTTAATGTTTAAATATATAACTTGTAAGATGGTTCTTGACATTTTATATTATGATATTATGTTTACGAATTAATTAAACACACCAAATACTGCTCTCTTGCTCTACCAAGTGAGTGGCTTTGTAACTAACACCTATATAGCCATGAAAATGTCAGCCAAGGATTTTTCATGGGCGTAGGTACCGACTTACTTTCATTATCTGCGGAAGAATAGGTTCTGGTACCACACACGATGTCCATGCTTATGAAACTGTCCCTATCTGCTTCTACTTCTGCTTCTGTCTGGTTAAAAATAAAATTTCAGATTGCTGCTTGTGGAGTTTATGAAAATTTGTTCCTATCTTTGTGCCTGGATATGCAGTTATGCTGGTGGTGCTTCTATGGTCAATAGGAAAATATCAATATCGTGATGTTGGTCATGCTTTTTTTCTTCTGTTTAGTCAACAAGAAAATATCAGACAAAATGTAATGTATGTTGCCCCTATGAACATTCCTAACTTAATAAAATCAGAAATGACTAGTAAATATGAAGTGAAACCTCCTGTTGCAACCATTTTTAGTGTATGTAATTATCCAGGGTTCTGAACATTTTTAGCCTCTGCAAGTATGGATATGAAATTTTGAGTTAACAGGTAAACGAAAACACTGTAAACACTGTTTCTCTAAGTCAACTTGAATGTCTATTTTTTAAACTGTGTTTAATAATATTCCATAAAACAACTAATGTCTGATTCCTTTCCCAGAAAAAACATACAATCCAATAAAAATACAGAGTTGTTTTAGTGTTTGAAAATGGGGTTATTAACAATCAGCATTCAATTTTTTTAATGCTTCACCATGAATTTATCTATATTCATTCATCATTTAACTTATTATGGAAATATTATCTGCAAAAATGATACATACACATATCTGAATTGCTAAGGCCGACTGTGGCAGAGAGCACCTGGAATTGGGCCAAATATATTAAAGTTCATCACGGGCCAGGGCCAACTGTCGTACAAAAACAAACATAAAGTAAACATCTTTGAAGTCCATTTTTCAAATTGGTAGTATAGCACAAATTTTTTTCATCACGGCTCACCTTACTATATCAAGGTTGCATTCTGGGCTGATTAATTGAAGTTGCACACCGGTAGAGAGATTCCAAGAGGCAAAGGCAGGGCTCATTCATGCCTGCATACTTCAATGACCACCATTCCTTCAACAATATCAATAATTTCCCATTTATTTAATCTAGAAAATGTGATACATGTTAATACTCTATCTTCCCTAATCAGTATTACTCTAACAGATCACAGAAACAGAGCAGTGCCACAAAGAAAAGTGATGATCCTCCTCTTTTGGTTTGGTTACCTTTAAAAGCTAGTCTCTTCTTAGTAATAATAACAATACACCACTTTCCTAATTCAATCCCCTCATCCCTCTACCTCTTTTGTACCAAAAACTGACTATTTTCCAACAGAAAATGTTTGTGCCTAACCTTACTGTCTGAAGAAAAACTGGCATCCATCATGAACTAAAAGGGAAAAATACACACAAAGAACCTTACTATGTGAACACAAACTAGCATCCATCATGACCTGAAAGGGAAAAATACACACAAAGAAAACCCAAGATGTAGTTAAATCACAAAGAAAAATGGAAGAAAGAGACAACAATATCAATGTATTTTGTAAAAATTATTAGATCTGGTCACTGGTTTTTGATAAATATTATCAGATCTAGTCAGTGGTTTTTCAAGTGTATTTGGATTGCTTTCTGTGATAAATGCAGTGGCACTAAAATGGAAAGAAGTCCCCTAGTGCTTATTTGAAAGCATAGGAGGCATGGGCAATGAGTGTGTTGGGCAGAAAGCAGGGACATTACCCCTTAATTACACTACGATAGGCTTTTCCCAGTCCAAAATCCCAGTCCAAGGCGCCCTACAAGATGTCGGTCGGTGCTTGTGGATCTACTATGCACCATTGTGTATGATTTCCCTATGCTCTGCCACAAAAAGCATCATTCAATCCAAAAAGAACAGAAAACAAGAACAAGAAACCGTTATTAAAATACATGATATGGGATGATGTGAGTATTACCTCCGCCTTTTTCTTTTAGGCGAGTGCATCCCAGGATAGGTTCCTTCCCTCTCTGCTCTCTAAAGTGTGAAAAACTGATTGTGTTTTTTCTGAAGCAAAAATGAAAGCAGGTGGGTTGACAATGTAGACAAATATTCTTCGAGCTCCTGAACACATATCCTACAGGTGTCCACACGACAAGTTGAGAGAAAGGCATGCAAGCCGGACCTGTCGCCTTGTTACAACGTGTCCTCACATTTATCATAAGTTATTTGCACTGGAACATATTTGGTGTTTTAATAAATTTTGTAATGACCCTCATAACTGATTCTGCATATATAATATTCGATAACCTCACGTATTCTAAATGTAGTTTGAACAAGCCTTTTCAATACTAGTTCTCTCCTTGGTTTCTTGTAAAAAACATATAATTCATAATAATTTCCTACATTTCTTAACTTCTTGAAGCTCCAGGTCATGGCAGGGACTTGTTTCCATGCAACTATTCTTGTTTATTTTTATCTCCTTCTTCTTCTCATTTTTTCATTCACAAGCTTTCAAAATTTAATACTTTAATACAAGGTAAATATAAACGTATTCATGCACGATGCCCTTGTCAATTGCTTTCAGCTTTTCATAATTCATTTCGCATCTAAATAACTTGCCTTATAAGCCTTATTTATATCTCTGTCTTTTCTTTATTTTTCTTTATCTTTTAGAGGCTTTCCTGATTTAACATTTTGGGTTCTGAAGTTTTGGTGGTGACTACTTAATAACATTATTATTTAGGAAGCACATAATTCTATTGTAAAATTTAGAAATAAAAAGAAATATTTATCAAACTAATAATAAAATCAACATAGATATATCTAAAGCATGGACCTAGCATGAGCTGAGAGAGATCAAATTTCTTTTGTTGAAAACTTATTTTAGAGTGCAGAAAACAATGTGTACTTTTTACTATTTAAATTGTATTTTTGAATGTTATATTAATTCATATTGCATTGGATATTAAAATATTTTTGAAAAGCATAAGGTTTAAACATATTACTCACATATTTTTTTACATTTAATTATTTTACATGATATTAGGTTATATGCACAACTAATTAAAAGTGCATAACATATAATCTTTTTTATTTTTTATTATAACAAACATTGTTTTTATTTTTAAAAAATATTTTATTTTTATTTTAAGAGGGACTGGCATACTTAGAAAACCTTCACACTTGTTGTAAAACCAATACTGACTCGTTTTAACCACTCATCTACCAAAAATCTAGACGCATCAAATCTCAAAAGTAAAAAATAATAATTTATTTTAGTGCTTGGTAAATATGAGATTAATATAAATCTATAGTGGTAATGTTTCATTACTTAAATTGTATATTTTAATATTTTATCATTATTAATATTTTATATTAAAAATTTTATGAGTTACACATTTTCCTCTTATTAAGAAGTAACTATTATAGTTTACCTTTAATTATATTTTCCTTTATAACTAAGGTTAACATTAACACACACACACACACACACATATACATCTGTAGAGGGAGAAATTTCATACTCAAATATATTAGTTAATATGAATATTCAAACAATTTATTCAAGTTCTATACTGAGATATTTATAAGAGAATATATTTATTTATTTATTTATATAATTTTATATCTCTAAAACTATTTTATTTAAGATAGACATAGAAATATTATATTTTTTACTTGAAAAGTGAAAGTGAAATCTCAACAACTGATTAATCATTTTGTTAATAGATTTGTAACTATTTATTTTTGGCGAGCTAACTTTTTTTGACATAGTTACACATTTCCTCATACTAGATTGTAAAATGAGCCTCTCCACTCAATAAGAAAATATGAAAACTTAACCCTTACATAATAAAGTTGAATAAATTTTATGTTCACAAAAATCCAAAATTATTCCAGCTCAAAATATTGTTCGTCATTATCAAATTCAATAAATGCTCCACGTTATTCCAATGTTTATATGACATTTGGTGGAAACAAAAAGTACATTTTGTAACACTTCATTTCAACATGGTAGAGAAAGCATTCTTGAGTAAAGGGCTAAACCTAATGCCGCCAACATAAAAGAAAAATGTGGTTAATTTGTTTAGTGAAAGAGTTTGATTGATGATAATACCATTAGAGCCTTTCTCCAGTATAGAATAAATTATTACTTCATACCCCCACAAAGCACGAAATTAATAGTCATTTCCAAGCAAACCTAAAATCCAACATAGAAAAATAATTAGAATAACCTATTAGGGCTTAAATAGGTACTTGAAATGAGGTTAGATTGTCAAAGTAGTAATATGAAGTCCCATTCATTCCATGTAAGGGAAATATATTTAATTATATTTCATATAAAAGTTAGAGTTGCATTCTTTCTAGTGAAAAAAATCACTCCCTTGCCATGTGAAAATGTTATTGTGCTAAGTTTCTATTGTAATGTTGTCTTTCTATTTCCATCCTATAAGTTATACTTGGTACTCCACCACCATATAATGTAATTAGTGGTGGATTATAGGGTCATTTTTAACTCTACCTTCATTTTAAATCTCAAAATAAACTTTTAACTTTAGAAACTAGAATTATGGATTTTGAACTCTTTTATAACCACTTTTCTTTCATGGCGAGCCAGGTCAATTCCTTTTCTCATACTATACATGAAGACTACCAATTAGTGAGTTAATGGCCTAATAATATATATGTGAAGTTGTGGCCCTGCTTGTTAACATCCCAATTCCATATTTATCATTAACATCATTTAGAAATTGGTTACTCTATGTAGATTTATGAAATGTGAATTCATTCAAATGTCACATTTATATATTTGATTAGATTACTTTACCATTTACTAAAATATTTAAAAAAGTGTTGATTTTGAACTTAACATTAGAAAGAATAAGTATGATATATGTTTGACATGCTAACCTTGATATATAATTGACATAATTTTTTATTTATCTTAATTTCCGGTAAGCTAGTTAAAATCTTATACTACATGTTGGACTCATCATAACACTTTTGACTTCAATACTGGAAAATTTTGTGTATCTAATATTTTGATATTAAAACTCATTATAACACTTTTGACCCAAATAATCAACACCTTTTATATATAATTTTTTTATATAATAAAAACTAATCATAATTATTTTTATCTAAATAATCAACACCTTTTATATATAATTTTTTTGGAAAAAAATTCATTGATCGTAAAATATAACAAACATGATCTTATACCCAAAAAATTGAGAGTTTGAAATCAGTATATAGTAAGATAAGTTTCCTAAATTTAATGTACATGTCTTGAAATATAATACTACATACTATAATCATGGCCACGCTTGAGCTAAAACAGAATGAGGTATTCATGAAAACAATAATGTCCCAATAATAAATGAATAATTTCTAGAGACCCTTGAAGTATAGTATTTAGTTTTGTTTTTTATTTAGTTTTGTGTTTTGACTATTATACTTGATAATATTGCGCTCTCAATGACGAGAATTCTGTTTATTTAAGTACAAAGAAACATTTCGAGAGGAGTCGTGTATAACCATCTTCTCGTTTCCTCGTAATATTCTTCACATATAATAAATTTTCTTTTTAATCTCGCAATTTAACTTGTTATAAAGATGACGGTTTTACGTTTTGTAATTTCATAATATGTATAAGTAGTAGAAATGATTTCCATTTATATATGTCTGATATATATATATCTATATATATATATATATATGATCTAAGCATATATTTTCATAATCATCTTCATCTAAAAAAAGTTTTTCTCAATATATTTAATTTGTTATTTGTTAGAGTCACGATGACGAACTTTGTCCATATTAATAAGAATGTATTTTGTAATTTCATGTTAGTATATTAAGGAATTTATTTCTTTTATTTTCATTTTCATATTATTATATGAATGAGTAATATTTAGGTATTTTATAATGAGATACGAAAATTTATTATATAAAAAATGGTTGTTTTATGGTTTGGATGGAAATAAGTCATGTTTTTTTATACTCTTTTTTGTTGAATTAAAATATGATTGGAAATTAAGATTTTAAAACATTTATTTATCTTTTTCCAAGATAATGATCGATGACTTTGTTTGATAACATTTTTTTTTCCAAAATTTTATATCAAATTCTTTTATTAAAGAATATAGAATTTATCTTAATAATATGAGTTAATTACAAAATAGTTATGTATTTGTTTATATAAAAGAATTTTGTATATTTTTTTTCTCTTTGATTGAATTTGAGATTAATATATATCATTTAGATTTTAGATATTTTCTTAACGAAATAAGGTAGTTTAATTGTATTTTTGTTTTAATCTTTTTTTTTAACTAAAACAAGATATAAAATTAATATATCTTAATGAATAGATTTTATGTGAGTTAGTTAATTTATTATATATTGAAAAAAATGGTGGTGTCTTTGTTTATATGTAAATTAGTTTTATTGTTTCTGGAACATGATTTTGTATATATGAAAGATTAATTTTTTAGATATTTATTTAATTTAGCTTATTATATAAAAAATAATAGCTATCCTTTTTTAGATGCACATAATTGACGTAAAAAATATCTTATTTTCTCTTTATAATTTAAATAAATAATTTAAATGAATTATTTAATTCAATATATTTTTTTCATTGTTAATATATATTTTTCTTATTATTGAGGATTGAAAAAAAACTACAGATCTGTTTTATGAAGAATTTCTTTAGTAGAAAAACATAAGAGCTTCTAGAGAATATAACTGAATGACACATATACTTGTTGTAGTCTAGATATTCCTACAAAGATATAAAGATGCAATGTGGGAAAGAAAAATATAAACTAGACTCCTTGTTACATTTCAAAAATGTTGAAATACTGAATCAAAATTTACATAGGTAGAATGCATAATCAACATAAATAGAGATCAGACAAATCAAATATTCTTCACTAGAGCTAAAAACAATCAATATTTCTGAAGGAGATAAAAAAACATCAGTTCAAAATGGGAAAATTTTCTTCCATTCTGAATTTATTAGAAGTTACCATTGATTTTTCTCGGAGCTTAAAACATGTTTACTATACGAATGAAATTTGTTCTCTGAAATTTTTTGTTTATGAAGCTTTCATAAATAATATATCCTAGAACCAATAATAAAGTTATTTTTCATAATTTGTCTATTGTTTTATCGTACTAGGCGTAAATATTTTGAAATATGATTACCTGAAAAAAAATTTAGATTCTTCAATTCTCTGTCTGTAGGCCCCAAGTTTCAAGACCTCTATATGAGTCTTTCCACACATCCAATCTATGATACATTTTGAATCATCCAAAATTTGAAATTTTTTTATGTTATAGATCTTAACAACTGTCATAAGGGTCAAAACTGCAGTCAACTCTTGTTTAGTATTTGTGCCCATACCAATGCCTATTTGAAAATGTACAAAATTGTTATCAATGAATTTTATCATCCCCCCTTGAACACATAAATTATGCTATGTTGTTCCATAAAATAAGCGCATCAACAAATCCTACTGGATAATGGGAAATGATGCTCTTCTTTGATATTTTAGTCTATGTTGTGGGAATTATTCCTTAAAGAGAGAAATGATCTTAGTGGATTGAAGAAAATATATTTCCTTTCATTATTGAAAATCGCCTTGCTCCTTAGGAGCGGGATTCCTAATTCTTTAAAGAGAGGGAGGGTTTTGCGATTTTTTTATTTATTCACCCAAAAAAATAACAGTTCTTCAAAGGTGGAATAGTTCACTTCTTCTTTGACGCCTAGTATGTAGAGAAAAAATTTCCATATATTATGAGTGGTGGGGAGGTTTATTAGTAAATGTTATACCAACTCTTTTTGTTGTATACATAATACACAACCATTTGGACCGAAAAAACCCTTTTTAGAAGGTTTTCTGATGTTAGAATCACGTTGTGAATTACCACCCAAAGGAAACATTTTAACTTATTGGGAATATACCATTTCCAAATTCACTTATTCCACCACTTATTATTTATTGTTATCTCAAAATGGACTATGGATTCATAGGTTCAACACAATTTAATATTTTCGGAAGATAATTCCCAACACCAAGATATAGAATCCCCAGAATTTTTTAGCCTCGCCACATTGAGATTTAACTCTTTAATAAAATCATTTCATTCTCGGGAGTGGCCCTCTGAAATTCCATACTCGAATACTAACAACCAATAATTTTTGGAGTCCTGGGATGGAGTTCATATCCCAATGGCGTGTTTGTAGAATAAACATTTGGAATATATCCATTGTATTAGGTTTGTGAACAACTTGTCTAATTTTTTGCAGCCAATAAATGGATCTTTACCAAGGATGTATTGCTTACCATCTCCCACTCTCCAAGCTAGAAATTTCTAGAGGAAAGAAAAAGAGACCATGAGCACTTTCCATACTAAGGAGCCTCTTTTGTTAGCCTTAAAGGGCCTTCCCCTAATCCAGTCCACCACTAGCGGTCTTCTTAAATATTTTTATTTAGTAATTTTTCTCCAAATCCCTCACCAAATAGAAATACCTGTATTTTTTAAGGATAAACCTTTGGAAAATTGTTGACAGTGCTGGACCCACCACCATTCATGGTGTTTCCCCGATATGTGGTCCCAATGTAACACCCCTAGTTTTATGTTTTCAAGTTAGACATATGAACATCAATCCAAAGGGGGGTGGACCCCAATGGATAATTATTATGTGGGTGTAAATAATTATTTAATTATGAAAAATAAATAAAATATTTCTGTGCATATTGACCAAATGAGATTTTTGAGATCACTTTCCAAATCCATGAGGTATGGAAGGAGGCTAAGACTTTCCCAAAAAATCTTTCAAAACTCCTTGAAAGAATTTATTTCTAATTTAGATTTTTGAGGAAAAATCTAGATTTCCCCAATAAGGTGGAGAGTAGTTGGGAAGAGGTAAAAAGATGCAAAAGCAGAAAGCAACTTTAAAATTCCATAAATAAGGGAAGCCTAGGCAATCAGGAATAAAAGCATCTTGTAATTCTAGACGCAGAAATAGAAACAGGCTTTGGGGAGCATAAGCTTAAATAAGCTACTCCAGAATAGATTGGGGTTGGTCTGTTCTAGGAGATGATCTCATCTCGGGGGTGAGTTCTGGAGACATAAGGAATTTAAGGTTGGGAGGTTGGTCATTTGCAGAAGTGGTATGTTCATAAATTTTCTATGAATGGTAAAACTACCTATTATTGTGCAATATGGTTAATGGTTAGAGATGTTATTTTAGATTAAAATTATGAAGTTATCATTCCTTACATTTAATAGAACTGTTTAGAATAAATTAATCCTCTAACCTCTGTATAGTTGTAGGAAAAAAATCTGTTGGGAGAATCCATCAAAGTCCCTAAACCAATCTTGGTTTAAATCTGAGGATACATCTTACCCCAAAGATGATTTAGTTTTTTAACTTTAATCTACTTATGGACTAATAAAGTAGTTGATTCATATATGAAAATAAAGGAGGACACCCTTATATGTAACAAATATAATTGAAAATAGACATACTTCAAACCTGTTTCATTTAGGTAATGATATATTCTAATAAGGTTATGTGTTATAGAAATAAAATTATACAGGTGGAAGTATAATTGACTACATTATACAGGAGTAACCTAAATAGCAATGATAAAGTAAATAAATATTACAGTTGATATGAACATGTCATGAAAGCAGACTGCACAGTGTTAAAACAGTTAAATTTCCTCTAGAGATTTGCATGTATATATATGTATTTAATCAAAGTCTGTAATTGAAAGCTAAATGTTAATATTTATATTTTATATCTGCACTATGGACAGAAGAATGGAGTAAGATAACTGAAAAATTCTCTATTATGGTTGATATAAACATGCATTTTAAGTACTTTTAGGTTTAGAAGGTTAAATTCCATTCAGAGACTTTCATTTATTAGACTAAACCCCTGTGATATAGGATAGAAAAATAAAATGAAATTGTAATAGGTGAAATTTTATATATGTACAGTGGATAGAAAATTAGAAGCTCTAGAACAGATAATCATTCGATCATAGTCTATGCTAGACATTAACTTATGGAAAAGTAATATGAAATATTTTGCAAAAAAATATAGGGGAAAAACTTTAAGTACACATATGTACTTAAGTGATAATAACCCTTTCCAGAACTGCAATAAAGTATGCATATGCCTGAACAGATGTGAGGACCCTCATTAAGTGCACATACCATTTTATCCTTATAGAGGAAATATAAAAATTGGTGTGGTATTTTAACAGTGCATGAACAATGTATAGATTTAATAGGTTGGAAAAATATGAGTCAAAAGTAGTTTATGTAAATGGAAAGTAGCCTCCGATACATGTACAAGTGAAATATTAATTAATTTATGGAAATAAAATATTTTACAAGCTGCCAAGATATTAACTTATGATTATTAGTATATACGAAGAAGGAGAAGAGTTACTTCTATCAGCTTATGAAATTAAGTATTCAGTTACTGGGAAGAACTATTGATTAATCAAGAGAAGGAACTGTGTAATTATATAAAATAAAAATATAGAATATAGAGAAAACACGTGTAGACAGTGAACCCACTTCTGAGATTACAATGAGATACATAACCACAGTTTAACTTTTGATAGAAGTAGCCATTAGAAATGAATACTCCTCGTAGAGAAACCAGTGAAAAACTCTTTCTCCATGATAAATAAAATCTGAACAGGATTTTTATGACAAAAAAAATAAAAATAAAAAATAAAATACATGTGTAATACAGTAACAAAGTCCATAACTCCTCGTAAAAATGACCATATCAGTCACAAAAATGCTATGGTAAACTCGCTAATCTCAATTAATGTAGAGGTGAGATTTGAATATGAGGACTAAATGTCGAAACCCTCGCGAAGTATTTCGACTAAAGTTTGAGTGAAGTGTGTCCTGATTTAACAGAGAAAATATTAAATCAGACCACCTACCTGGAAACTCGAATAGTCGTATAAATGAGTTCTTAAACAGAGGCGAAATGTTACAATACCTGTAAAAGTCAAAACGATAACAATTTTAACTATGTGTTATAACAATTTCCAAGGGAAACAACTTGGTATACCTATGAGGAATGAGAGATAGTTACCTAAGTGGTACTGATTCAAACGGCAACAAATCAAGGGCCTGATAAAATAAAATTTCACAATTAGATATCAAACTTTGATGGATTAGTATTATGAGAAAAACATAATTATTAAAATTAAAACCATAGAGGAATTGCCTCTGAGCATGGTCGTGAATAGAATTCATGCGTAATGCTGATTTGCAAAAGCTAACCTATCAGTCACGATGGGAAGGTCGATTCAGGAAGAATCGAAATACTTCCCTTGCCCACATCGAATAGGAACAAGTCAAATATCATAACAATGGACACATCAACATTTTATTATGCCCCCAGAACTTAAGATGCTCAAAACAACGATGAAAATAAATTCCATGAAGTATCCACAAGAGATTCTAATTGAAATCCGTAATAAGACATGTGTTAAAATCAAAATTATAATAATGCCATTACCATGTCAGGGTATTCGAACCAAACAACATAATAAAACCAATTTCAGTCAGAATGAAGAAAATTTAGTTAAAGGTAGAAGTAAACAAGAACTCGGCCTTCCAAGAGGAAAGAATAGACACTTATAGACCCGTCGTATAACTATGGGATAAATAGCAGAGGTAAGTCTTACCGAGAGAGAGAGGTAGTGAACGTCTGCGTTGTAGAAGAACTCAGAGAAGTTTGCACTGTCGACATATGAACAAATCATAGAAATAGAACCAGGGCTAAACCCCGCACTTTAGAGAACCAAATGAATACTTCGCATGAGAAAGTAAACCCTAAGTACCAGGAAATGGGACGAAACCCTCAAGCATCTCGACCCTACAAGTGGCAAGCATCCAAATTCCCAACAACGGATCGATGACTCATGGCCGAGAGTTCAAGAAACGTCAAATGGAGGAAGACGTTCATTAATAGAAAATATTTATTGTCATAAATGAGAAAAACATACACGTGTACAAAAGATTTAAAAAAAAACTAAAATAACTAAGAACTCTAAGAATTGTTGGCTGGAACCCTGATAAAATGTCGAGTTCATACAATATGGAGATACTATGGATTAATGGTGTCAGTTCAGGAATGTCCAAGCAATCCATACGCGATCTTCTCGAACGTCGAAATGGAGTTAATGGGTGTTAATTATAATGGTTCCTTATGTAAAGAAAAACTTAATATATACATGTTGTTGTAAAACAATAGATAACGTGAGAAAGCCATGAGGACCATTACAAACTACGAGTACGATGTTTATAGGGGAAAAACGAAATCACGCCATATGTTTATATGCAATACTTACGTTATAGGTATGCAATATATATATATATATATAAACGAATATGTTGCGTCTCACTAATAATAATAAAGTGGAAGATCTATATTGGAAAAAAATATAACCACATGATGATATGGAGTATTAGAAGAGAGCATTATATTCATTATGATTGAAAAGTGTACTACAAATGTCGAAGGAGGAAATAATAAGAAAATTTCCACTAGGTGAATGTAAGTTATATATATATATATATAGAATTTTTTTTTTTTTTTGTGGGAGTTGGGAGACATTACAAATGGTATCAGAGCTCATGTTTGAAAAAATGGGCTATTGTTGTGTTCACTATATAAATTATTTCTTGTTGAAAAAAAAAAAAAATTTACTGATGTTGTTTTGTTTAGTGTACAGTGGTACTGGAACTGAAAAGTCAATGGCTGAAGGAGATGAAATTTATGTTGATCTGCGTGATGAATATAACATGCCAGATCCTAATGCTCCTTTGATGGCTATGTTACACAGGTTGCAACAGGAGATGGCTAAGTTAAGAAGCCAGAATGATAGGCTGTCATTAGCCAGTGAGGAGCAGGAAAAGCTCATAAGAGAACTGACTTCGCGGAACAGCCAAGAAGGTGAAGGTTCCAGAAAGAGGAAGAAAGGAAAGTTCTCTGATGATTCTGAGGAAGATGACACTAATAGACATCAGTCTAAATAGAGGAAGGAATTACAGGGGGAATTTCGAAAAATTAAGCATCCCTCCTATGATGGGGAGAAGGAGGAAGATGTTGAAGCATGGTTGTTGAATATGATTAAGTACTTCCAGGTCTATGAATATGAGAGAAATATGAAGTCTAGGCTAGTTGTCTACCAGTTGCAGGGTAATGCTACCTTGTGGTGCGAGGAGACGAAAATGGTCCATGCCATTGATGAAAAAACAGTGACTTGGGAAGATTTCCAAGTCAGGTTTAAAAAATGCTATTTGAACGAACGTTATTATGATGATAAAGAAAAGGAGTTCTACGAACTCAGATTGGGACATCTCACCATAGATGAGTTTGTCACCAAGTTTACAAATTTGTTAAGGTATGTTCCTTACATTCGTGAAGAGAAGGCAAAGTTACAAAGGTTTTTAAACTGTTTTCCTGTTGTGTACAAGGAGAAAATAGAGTTCAATAACCCAAAATCTATGGATGAAGTGGTGAGGAAAGCTAGATTATGCTACCAGCAGTTTAAAGGAAAGGGTGAGCATGGGAAAAGCTGGGTAAACAAGGGTGAATTCAAAGGAAAGAAATAGAAACCAGCTTACTTGAAGAAATTTGGTAGGGATCATCAGCGGAAAAAATTTAATAAACTAAAAGAAATTCAAACTTTTCAGTCCCAAGTTGGTTCAAAACAACTATATGGAGATAATAAGAAGGAAGGAACAGTTAAAATGTTGGAGCCTTTGAAATGTTGGGGCTGTGGAGAACCTCATTTGTTGAGGGACTGTCCACACCGAAATATTTAGATGGTTATGAGGGATTGAGAAGATACCACAGTGAATGATATAGAAAGGAATATGTCTACTATCAGTGCAGCCTTGGAGAACCAATAAGAAGAACACCAGGCTACTATGGTCGATATGGAAGGTAATATTGCTAACCAATCTGTTACAATTTTGATTGATCCGGGTGTTTCTTTGAGTTACATTAGTCCACAAGTTGTAGAGAAATGCAATCTCAATACTGAAAATTTTCAGTAGTCTTGGTTGGTCCAGCTAGCCACTGGCACCAAGAGAAAAGTAACTCATAAGTTACCTCAAACAGCAATTAAATTAAGTGATTTTCAGACAGAAGTAAATTGAAACATTCTGCCCTTAGGCTCATATGACTTGCTGATAGGAATGGACTGTTTAGAAAAGAGAAAGGTTATGATGAACTGTTGGGATAAAAATCTGCATTGCATAAATGAGGAAGGGAGACCCTTTATACTCAAAGGAAAACCAAAAAAAAAATTTGTAAGACAAATATCAGCTTTGCAATTGAAAAGAACAGCTAGGAAAGGATATCAAGTATATGTTGTACATGTTGAAGAATTAGGACAGCAACCTGAAGAAAACCTGTTGGACACTCTCCTAGTGGTAAGAGAGTTTAAGGAAGTTTTTCCAGATGAGATTCCTCATCTTCCCCTAAAAAGAGAGATTGACTTTTCCATCGATTTGGTGCCTGGAGCAACACCTATTTCCTGAGCCCCTTATCGGATGAGCCCCCCTGAACTCATGGAGTTGAAAAGGCAATTGCAAGAATTTTTGGATAAAGGTTATATCAGACTGAGTGTGTCTCCTTGGGGAGCACCGGTGCTGTTCGTGAAAAATAAGGATGGAACCTTTAGAATGTGCATTGACTATCGTCAGCTAAATAAGTTGATAATCAAAAACAGATACCCATTGCCCAAAATTGATGATGTTTTTGATCAGGTAAGAGGGGCTTCAATATTTTCTAAGATTGATCTGAGGACTGGTTACCACCAACTCAGAATTAAGGAGGAATATATTAGTAAAATAGCTTTTTGAACCAGGTATGGTCACTACGAATTTGCAGTCCTACCTTTTGGGTTGACAAATGCCCCTACCACTTTTATGTTCTTAATGAACAACATTTTGCACAATTACTTGGATAAATTCGTACTAGTGTTCATAGACGATATTCTGGTTTATTCAAAAAGTGAGGAAGAGCACAAAGAACACTTAAGGATAGTTTTGCAAACTTTGAAAGAAAACCAATTATATGGAAAATTCAGTAAATGTGAATTTTATAATTATAAGATTCAATACTTGGGGCATATTATTTCTGAACAAGGATTGGCTATTGACCCTGAGAAAATAAAGGCTATTAGAGAATGGCCAGTGCCAACTTATGTGTCAGTAGTGAGATCATTTATGGGAATTGTAGGCTATTATCGAAGGTTTGTGGAAATTTTTTCTGCAATAGCACATCCCATAACTTCACTACAGAAAAAAGGCATCAAATTTGAGTGGACTAAAAAATTCTAAAATAGTTTTGAACAACTAAAATTAAAACTCACCACAGCCCCAAAATTGAATATTGCAGATCCGAATAAAGAGTTTGTTGTGTGTACTAATTCATGTAGAGAGGGATTGGGAGGAGTTTTGTTTCAAGAAAATTTTTATATTGTGTATCAATCTAGAAAACTTAAGAAACATGAACATAATTACAGTATATATGATCTGGAATTGGCTGCTGTAATTCATGCCTTGAATATGTGGCGACACTATATTCTTGGGAAAAAATTTACATTGATGACTGATCATATTAGTCTCAAGTATTTCTTTTCTCAAACAGATTTGAATGCTCGACAAGCTAGATGGCTGTATTTTCTAAGTGAATTTGATATGGACATAAAAGATATCAAAGGGAAAGAAAATAAAATTGCTGATGCGCTAAGTAGAAATGCTTGCCAAAACATAAGAAGCATTGGGAGTAGTGCTAGTTTTGATTTAGAAGATCTAGTTGAAAAGGTAGCAGATCAAGATCCAAACTATGGGTATCTATCAGTTAAAATCCTAACGAAATAAATGGCTAAATACACCCAAAAAAATAAAGGGTTGATCTTCTATAAAAACATATTGTATATCCCCAATGTAGAGTCCTTGAAAAAAAATATCCTAGATGAATATCATAAACAGCCATATTCAAGACACCCTGGATATCAGAAAATGCTAACAACTTTGAAAAATAAATTGTTTTGGCCAGGAATGAAAAAGGATGTAGCAGACTATTTAGCTAGATGCATGGAATGTCAACTAGTGAAAGTGGAACATCAGGACCCAGCTGGTCTTTTAAATCCTTTGCCAATTGTAGAATGGAAATGGGACACTATTTCTATAGATTTCATAACCGGGTTACCCAAAACAAAGTACCAGCATGATTCAGTGATGGTAGTGGTAGACACTTTAACAAAAGCTACACACTTCATACCTGTAAAATCTACTTTTCGGACAACCCAAGTAGCAGATGTGTTCCTAAAAGAAATAGTAAGGCTACACGGGGTCCCAAAGATGATTGTTTCAGATAGAGACGCTAAGTTCATAGAAGCTTTCTGGAAAGGTCTGTTTGGGGGCATGGGCGCTAAACTGAATTATAGTACTGCCTATCACCCTCAGACAGATTGCCAAACAGAGAGAACAAAACAGATTTTGAAAGATATGCTGAGAATGTATGTGATGGATAGGCCATCAAAATGGGAAGACTACTTGCATTTAGCTGAATTTTCTTACAACAAAAACTATTAATCCTCCATCAAAATGAGTCGATTTGAAGCACTCTATGGAAGGAAGTGTCGTACTCCTTTAAGTTGGAGCCAACCTGAAGAAAAGCTAGTATTGGGGCCAGATACTTTTCAAGAAATTGAAAGGATTGTCAAACAAATACAAAGAAATATCAAGACAGCACAAGATCGACAGAAAAACTATGCTGAGAAGAAGGGGGTGCATCGAGAGTTCAAAGTGGGTGCTCATGTGTACCTGTGTATTAAACCCAAAAAGAGCACACTTTATGCTAGAAGTTGTGCAAAATTGGCTCCTAGATATTATGGGCCATTTGAGGTGTTAGAAAGGGTGGGACCAGTGGCTTATAAAATAGCCCTACCGCCCCATGTTAAGGTTCATGATGTGTTTCATGTTTCGTTATTAAAAATATATGTACATGATGCTTCTCGCATTGTTTATTGGAATGTGATACAGGTGGAACCAGAAGGGGAGTTCCTTCCAAAGCTGCTTCAAATATTGGAGCGGGAAGAAATTGAATTGAGAAAATGAATAGTAGCTAGAGTAAAGGTGCAGTGGAAGCACTTTACTGCCAAAGAAGCTACATGGGAAAGAGAAGCTGAGATGATGGAAAAATATCCATATCTATTTTTAAAATGAACTCTAGTAGTTAATTGTTAACACCGAGGATGGTGTTTGTTTTCAGAGGGGGAATATGTAACACCCCTAGTTTTATGTTTTCAAGTTAGACATTTGAACTTAAATCCAAAGCGAGGTGGACCCCAATGGATAATTATTGTGTGGGTGTAAGTAATTATTTAATTATAAAAAGTAAATAAAATATTTCTGTGCATATTGACCAAATGAGATTTTTGATATCACTTGCCAAATCCATGAGGTATGGAAAGAGGCTAAGACTTTCCCCAAAAATCTTTCAAAAATCCTTGAAAGAATTTATTTGTAATTTAGATTTTTGAGGAAAAATCTAGATTTCCCCAATGAAGTGGAGAGTGGTTGGGAAGAGGTAAAAAGTTGGAAAAGCAGAAAGCATCTTTAAAATTCCCTAAATAAGGGAAGCCTAGGAAAACAGGAATAAAAGAATCCTATAATTCTGGATGCAGAATTAGAAATAGGGTTTGGGGAGCATAAGCTTAAATAAGCTACTCCAGAATAGATTGTGGTTGGTCTGTTCTAGGAGATGATCTCAGCTCGGGGGTGAGTTCTGGAGACAGAAGGACTTTAAGGTTGGGAGGTTGGTCATTTGCAGAAGTGGTATGTTCATAAATTTTCTATGAATGGTAAAACTACCTGTTACTGTGCAATATGGTTAATGGTTAGAGATGTTATTTTAGATTAAAATTCTGAAGTTGTCATTCCTTACATTTAACAGAACTGTTTAGAAGAAATTAATCCTCTTAACTCTATATAGTTTTAGGAATAAAATCTGTGGGGATAATCCATCAGAGTCTCTAAACCAATGTCGGTTTAAATCTGAGGATACATCTTACCCCAAAGATTATTTAGTTTTTTAACCTTAATCTTCTTCTGGACTAATAAAGTAGTTGTTGCATATATGAAAAGAAAGAAGGACACCCTTATATGTAACAAATATAATTGAAGCTAGACATACTTCAAACCTGTTTCATTTAGGTAATGATATAATCTAACAAGGTTATGCGTTATAGAAATAAAATTATACAGGTGGAAGTATAATTGACTACAGTATATAGGAATAACCTAAATAGCAATGATAAAGTAAATAAATGTTACAGCTGATATGAACATGTCATGAAAGCAAACTGCACAGTGTTAAATAGTTAAAGTTCCTCTAGAGATCTGCATGTATATATATGTATTTAATCAAAGTTTGCAATTGAAAGATAAATGTTAATAGATATATTTTATATCTTCACTATGGACAGAAGAGTGGAAGTAAGATAACTGACAAATGCTCTATTATGGATGATATAAACATGAATTTTAAGTACTTTGAGGTTTAGAAGGTTAAATTCCATCCAGAGACTTTCATTTATTAGACTAAAACCCTCTGATATAGGACAGAAAAATAAAATGAAATTGTAACAGGTGAAATTTTATATATGTACAGTGCATAGAAAATCAGAAGTTCTAGGACAGATAATCATTTGATCATAGTCTATGCTGGACATTAACTTATGGCAAAGTAATATGGAATATTTTAAAAAACTGGCAAGATATTAACCCTTTCCAGAACTACAATAAAGTATGCATATGACTCAACAGATGTGAGGACCATCATTAAGTGCACATAGGATTTTATCCTTATAGAGGTAATATAAAAACTGGTGTGGTATTTTAACAGTGCATGAAAAGTGTATAGATTTAATGGGAAGGAAAAATATGAGTCAAAAGAAGTTTATGTAAATGGAAAGTAGCCTCCGATACATGTACAGGTGAAAGATTAATTAATTGCTGGAAATAAAATATTTTACAAGTTGGCAAGATATTAACTTATGATTATTAGTATATATGAAGAAGGAGAAGAGTTACTTATATTAGCCTATGAAATTAAGTATTCAGTTACTGGGAAGAACTATTTATTAATAAAGAGAAGGAACTGTGTAATTATATAAAATAAAAATCTAGAATATAGAGAAAACATGTGTAGACAGTGAACCCACTTCTGAGATTACAATGAGATACATAACCACAGTTTAACCTTTGATAAAAGTAGCCATTAGAAATGAATAATCATGGTAGAGAAACCAGTGAAAAACTCTTCCTCCATGATAAATCAAATGTGAACAGGATTTGTATGACAAAAAAAATAAAAATATAAAATAAAATACATGTTTAATACAGTAACAAAGTCCATAAGTCTCGTAAAAACGAGCATATCAGTCACAAAAATGCTATGGTAAACTCGCTAATTTCAATTAATTCGGAGGCAAGATTTGAATATGAGGACTAAATGATGAAACCCTCGCGAGACTTCCAAGGAAGTCCGAGTGAAGTGTGTCCTGATTTAACAGAGAAAATATTAAATCAGACCACCTACCTGGAAACTTGAATAGTCGTATAAATGAGTTCTTAAACAGAGGAAAAATGTGACAATACCTGTACAAGTCAAAATGATAAAAATTTTAACTATGTGTTATAACAATTTCCAAGTGAAACGACTTGGTATACCTATGAGGAATGAGAGATAGTTACCTGAGTGGTACTAATTCAAACGCCAACAAATCAAGGGCCTGATAAAATAAAATTTCACAATTAGATATCAAATTTCGATGGATTAGTATTATGAGAAAAACGTAATTATCAAAATTAAATCCATAGAGGAAGTACCTCTGCGCATGGCCATGAATAGAATTCATGCGTAAATCCGATTTGCAAAACCTAACCTGTCAGTCACAATGGGAAGGTCGATTTAGGAAGAATCAGAATACTTCCCTTACTCACGTCAAATAGGAACAAGTCAAATATCATAACAATGGACAAATCGACATTTTATTATGCCCCTAGAACTTAAGATGCTCAAAACGACGATGCAAATAAATTCCACGAGGTATCCACAAGAGATTCAAATTGAACTCTATAATAAGACATGTGTTCGAATAAAAATTATAATAATTCCATTACCATGTCAGGGTATTCGAGCCAAACAACATAATAAAAACAATTTCAGTCAGAATGAAGAAAATCTAGTTAAAGGTAGAAGTAAACAAGAAATAGGCCTTCCAAGAGGAAAGAATAGACACTTATAGACTCGTCGTATAACTATGGGATAAATAGCAGAGGTAAGTCTTACCGAGAGAGAGAGGTAGTGAACGTCTGCGTTGTAGAAGAACTCGGAGAGGTTTGCACTGTCGACATATGAGAAAATCAGAGAAATAGAACCAGGGCTAAACCCCGCACTTCAGAGAACCAAATGAATACTTCGCATGAGAAGGTAAACCCTAAGTACCAGGAAACAGGATGAAACCCTCAAGAATCTCAATCCTACAAGTGGCAAGCATCAAAATGCCCAACGATGGAACAATGACTCATGGTAGAGAGTTCAAGAAATTTCAAGTGGAGGCAGACGTTCATTAATAGCAAATATTTATTGTCATAAATGAGAAAGACGTAAACGTGTACAAAACAATTAAAAAAAAAACTACAATAACTAAGAACTGTAAGAATTGTTGGCTGGAACACTGATAAAACGTTGAGTTCATACAATACAAAGATACTATGGATTAATGTTGTCAGTTCACAAATGTCCAAGAAATCCATATGCGATCTTCTCGAACGTCGAAATGGAGTTAAGGGGTGTTAATTATAATGGTTCCTTACGTAAAGAAAACCTTAATATATACATGGGGTTGTAAAACAATAGATAACGTGAGAAAGCCATGAGGACCATTACAAACTACAAGTACGATGTTTATAAGGGAAAAAAAAAATGACACAATATTTTTATATGCAATACTTACGTTATAGGTATGCAATATATATATATATCTATATATATATATAATATATATATATATATATATATAAACGAATATGTTGCCTCTCACTAATAATAATAAAGTGGAAGATCTATATTGGAAAAAAATATAACCACATGATGATATGGAGTATTAGAAGAGAGCATTATATTCATTATGATTGAAAAGTGTACTACAAACATCGAAGGAGGAAATAATAAGAAAATTTCCACTAGGTGAAAGTAATT
>CM076583.1:398668746-398798779 GCA_034641835.2 Pinus albicaulis | reverse complement strand
TATATATGTAGATTTTTTTTATTTTATTTTTTGTGGGAGTTGGGAGACATTAGACCCAATTAGACCTAACTACAACCAAGAGAGAGGGATGCATATGTGCCTTCGGAAATAAAGGGATTAAAATCCCTGGTGAGGATTCAATTGTAGGTGATATTACCACCCTAGTAGAAAAACACACATACAAGAAGTAACCATATAACATCCAATATAATATTCCACAAATATGTGATGATAATTGCAACCAACACACCACAAAATCACAATGAAACATCTAGCGGAATAGTCCACAAATATTGGATAGTCATAGAAAAAATTACAACATATTTTCAATGTCATAGGCACTAAAATAATTCAAATATTTTAACTTCTTTACCACAAATGAAAAAACATGAATTACAAAATTTGAGAGAACAATCTTACAAATATGCATAATCCATGCATGAATAATGTGTTGGCCATCTCGATTCTGTTGTTATGTAAAATTTATAGGACACGTGTATACACTAAACACCACTAGCTCCAATAATGGAGCTTTGAATACACACCTTGCTCCTCACAAGAACTATCTTTGTGTCTTTGATTCCTTGTGGGAGAAGCCAATGTGAAAATTGATTTTCTCATAAAATGAGCATGTAGAAATAGCCAATGGGGAGGTGATTCTTTACCTTCCTTGTGAATCTTTCACTACTCTTATTACTATTTGAGTTCCCATCACTTTTCAACTTTACACGACTCTTCAAATTTTGTACATGTCCTTTGGAATTACACATTACAATTCATTTTTGAATAAGAAGTTACATAATCCACAAGGATGATGTGGAATAGAATGAATAATAGCATGACATTAGTCAAATTTGTCTTCCTACTCTATTTTATGTTTCTTCTTGAGAATTATCTCATGTTCACATCCATATGGATTTTAGGTAAGGAGTCTTCAGTGATATCATGTACTATGTTGCATTCGCAAACTTGTGTCATTTTTCCTTCCCTTTGGCTGATCAACCTATATGATCAACTACAAAGATGTCTTTCAACGTGTTTCCCTTCTCCATATCCTTCTTCATCATCTTTTCATGGTATAATAAATCACCTGTATTTAAAATTCCCTTATGACATGATGACATCAGTGTGATAAAAACCTAGACTAAGATGTTCCATGTTGATCCACTAACTAAGACAAAATTAGGTGATAGTATAGTGGAGAGGCTTTGTGATTGTGCAATTTCGCATATCAATCAGTTATTAGTGAAGCTCGACCCTTGAAACTCTGCAGTTCACAATTTAGGTTGGACTGAGGAAGAAAATTGCACATTTTTTTAGCTCAGTGAGCCCGACTGAAGGGTTGAGCAATATTTCAGCCTACTGCGCAATTCTTAGAGGAAGAGTAGGCCGGGAGATTAGTAAATAACGAATTTGATGAACTCAAGGGCTGGGCATGAGGTTAGAGATGACACAACACACAGTCGAGGCCAGACTGGAGGGTTGAATTGCACAATTTTGGAAGTCAAGGTACGAGATTGAGCACCAAAACTGCACAATGCATAGTCGTAC
Source organism: Pinus albicaulis (assembly GCA_034641835.2). Taxonomy (NCBI): domain Eukaryota; kingdom Viridiplantae; phylum Streptophyta; class Pinopsida; order Pinales; family Pinaceae; genus Pinus; species Pinus albicaulis. The sequence continues at coordinate 398,797,228 of CM076583.1, read as the reverse complement.
GAGGCAGGAACTTCGCATTACACATTATAAAGAGGCACGATGTCATCTAGGGGTATGATACTGTGCAATGTTCATTTTAGGAAGCTCGGATGAGGCTATGTTGTTTGGTGGGAAGGTTTTCAGAATTTAACTAATTGTGGGACTTCACTGATGTGAATGATGGTAGGACTTGAGTGTGATCACACACTTAGAATAATTAACGATACAAAAAAATATATCATCTAGGACACATGAAAAACATACTTCCACTACTATAAAAAATTTTGTGATGACTCAAAAGTGCGACACTAAAGATAAACTTTGTGATGACGATGACGCACTTGTTCGACAATGCTTAAAAATTTGTAAATTAGTGTGTTGGATGGTTACAAGGTAATATTAATTGGTTTACACGAATGTGATGCATTAAAACTACCAAAACAATCTAATATACATTGTGTGGCACTTGATATGTGAAGGTATGAGATTTTCTCTCTCTTTCAAAGTGACCAAAATACATAAAGAAAATACAAAAAATCGATTTCAATGTTTGTGATGACAATATGCAAGACCAAGGTAGGCTCTGAAATTTGGTGTAGGCCAAATAGTTTTAGGGTGTTGTAGAAACAAAAGCACTTGGTGACACCTTGGTATAATTTTAGCTTCTCTATCTTGGTTTTATTGTTTTGTGCAGGGATTTAATTCTTCAGGAAGTATCGATTCATCATGCATATCACTATGGTTTTCCGACTTACCGTGTGAATGAACACGGTCCTCTTTGTTCCATTCTGTTTGAACACAAATGTAGAATTAACAATATCACAATGTTTCAAATGGTGAAAGTCTATTTTAGGTCATGAGCTATATATTTTCAAAGTAGAGTTTTTCAGACACTCTCAGTATTTTTATTTTCATTACTAATTTTATCTATAATTACTAATTGTTAATTTTTATATTCATTTATTAATTTATTACTTTTTAAAGCTATATGGGATAGTTATGTGTATCAAACAATACCAAGAGGTCAAAATCAATTACTAATTTTTATATTTATTTTCTAATTTACTAATTTTGAACATTATAAGGGATAATTGACTGTATCAAACAATACCAAAAGGTAGAAATAAAATCACAGGTTTTTTATGAAATTTTTTTATTTCATACTATACTCTAGTTATAAATAATTTTATATCTTATCATAATAAGGCTCACTTTTTATTATTACACAATGTGGGATTCCTGCAAAAAATTAAGAATTTCAAATTACGAAATTATCTATATACAAAATCAGAAAGTGGAAGTGCCATTTCCTTTGTTTTATGTGGCCACCATAATTTTTAATCCATTTTTATAATGTCATTTTCTTCGTTTTTGACATCGAAATATAGAAATTGGTATAATTTTCTTCATTTTAATACATTATGGCTGAGATGAATTTAAATATTCGTATGCTTATTTAGAGGGGAATATCTTAATCCAAACATGACTTATCTTAATCCAAAATATATGCTCCTTTCCTCTAAACTCAAACCTACATGTATGGGACTCTAGGAGATGTGTAGTTCACCTATACTTCCACTATCTGAGAGATTGACTTAGCAAAGCCCATAATATTTATGAATTTATATTTGATTGATATATTTTTCCTCACTAACTAAAGCAATAACAATCCTTGTTTACATATTTGAACTATAAAGGAAAAGGGTTCTATAAAATTAGTGGCAGAAAAGATGGATTCCCTCGAAAAAATTATTTTTTCAAAGGATTGTAGAAATACTCTATAAAAAATATTTCAAAAGTACAATATTTGTATGGCTTGTGGAATTGGATGAATTAAAAGGATGCAAACTCCAAGGAAGATATCTTGTGATATGGAATACTTTAAAAAATTATTATGGCCACTATTAAACACTACATTTCGTATGTTTTAAGATGCAGGAAGGATTGATTTCATGCCATAATAGTCATGAATGGTAATTAGAGAAGTGTAAATTCACAATATTTTATGTCCTAAGACTTATTTTTAGTGGAATAAGGGTATTAGGGGAGCTACATTATATCATCATCAAGAGACTCCCCAAGATTTATGAGTAGTTTGTTTATAGAAATTTTCCCTTGGCATCCTATCCTTGAAATTATAGTTTTGAATTACATAATTTTTTTAAATCTAATGATGATTGAAGACTGATTTTTCCAAAATCTCTTGATGAGGGCATTTATTTCCTCTTATTCAATTTTCTGAAGAATCATGTTAAATACTCATTCTTTAATAATCGTTGGCTAAAAAATGTGTAAACATATTTTTTTGTTTGTTTGTTGGAAATAAGAATGATTGGTTTGGTGGTTTAAAACACATTGATATAGTTCCTCTCCATGCAAATTAGCTTAAAAAATTAGTTTCGCTGAAGGAAAGTTATATACATTCCTCAAAAAATAAAATTCATTTCACCTAAACATTAAACATAAACCTAGCCCTATGATATTCCTATTCTACTAAATTTCTTTGCCTTTACATTGATGTGGAGTGATATCATATTGACATAATTAAAAAAGAATAAAGGCTTTTCAAATTTACATAAATAGATTTGAGGAAGGCTCAACCAACACTTCCACCAGGATAATGACATAAAATATTATGATCCTTCAAAAATATTCCAAGGAAGCATTGGTGGACCCTTCCTCTAGGACAATACTCTCAAGGAGGAAAAGAAAGTGGAATGGAAAACTAGTCACCTTCAATTAGAATGGTTGGTATATACACTTATTCCATGATAATGACCTCGATTATTAAAATATTAGAGAAATATTATAGGTTAGAATTGGTCCTCCTCTCATAGAGTATAGTAATCTCAAGGACGTAGGTGAAGAGGAAAGGTTATCCAACCATTTCTCAGATATTGGATTTTACTCACGATTGATGTAACTGAAGGGTTAACTAAACCTTCACCTAAGATAGTATGATCAGTGAGGTGGATAACATGGAAGAATTGACCAAACCATCTTCCAAGATAACATTTTGAAGGAGATTAAAAATTTATAACTGTTAGTTTATCCCTCCTCCAAAATGGTCTTTATGTGATGATCTATTTTAAGGAATGGTCTACCAAACCTTTCTCCATGATAGTATTATTGTGGAGGTAGATCACATAGAAAATTGTGTAATAAGTCCTCTAGGATAGTACTCTCAATGATGAAAATGAAGAGGAATGGTAAACTGACACTTCCTTAAATACAAAACATTGGTCATGATTCATGTGGAGGAAGGATCAAGAAACATACGCTCCATAATAGTATGATCAATGAGGTGGATCACGTGGAACGGTCGATTCACCATTCTTTAAGAATAATATTCTTAACGATGCGGAGAAAGTGTAAGTATTATCTTACCCCTCCTCTAATGTGATATTTGGGTCATAATTGGTATTTGGTATTTGTTATTTTAGTGATATCTGTTGATGGGAACAATTAGTTTTAGAGATAACGCATTGACGAATTTCAAGGAATGGAGACTCATGGTAGTACTATACGGTTTATATGTGGCCTTAGTGTTAGTACTAGGATGTGACATGGAGTGAAACATGGTGGAGTAGGGGGTAGTTTTGTGGCACATGAGTCGAATTGAAAACATGGGAAATAAATCAATCAAGTGTGAAAACATCTAGGTCTTGAACTCAATGATGAATGAAAAAGTGTTTCAGTCAGGATTTTTAATTTTACCTCCAAAATTGTGGACTTTACCCATTAAGTAGTCCATTTAGAGAATCATTACCCCTATCTTATGGAAAACACCAATGAGAGATGGTGATGGATAAGCATGATAGGAAATTGATGGGAAGGATGATGTATATTGAGTATGTTAGTAGAGGATCCATGGAAGAAGTAGAAAACAACACATTGACCCAAAATAGGGGTTATGCAATTACATAGTAGTGCCATATGGAAAAGAAGATGTTGACCATGTGGAAAGGGTGTTTTCCAAGGAGTAAAAAAATCATTTAAGCGTTAAGAGGACTTGATTTTAGACCCAATGTAGCCTTTAATTTTTTTTTTGACTAGGTTAAAGTGGAGAAAGGCATCAACAAAGTTCCATAAAAACTTACCTTTGAGGAATCTTTTTCCTCCCTCCATCGACTAGTGTCGATAGTTTGACCTGATGAGATGGTGATATCAAGCAGGAGGAAAGGTTAATTAAAAGAGTCAATATCTATTTTCATTAATATGATGTTATACAATTCAAAAATTCAATCAACTGGAAGTTAATATAGTCATATCCCCCTCAAGGAATATTTTCTTGTAAGTGTTTTCCAAGACAACCATAGAAACCAATGGATGATTTTGATGGGCATGAAATTAAGGTGACGTCAGCCAAATAAGAATCATATGGAGGGAAAGGATATGATTGATTTAATAAACCAACAACTATTGGAAAGGGCCCATTAGGGAGGGTTATTAAGGAATCTATTTCCCCCAACTACTAGGAGGCTCGAGGAGAATTGTTGAAGGTGAAAACCAATAAGTTAACGTACTAGTCATCGGGTGATGATTTTATACTATAGGCTAAGAACTTTTGGCTAATAAAAGGAATAGAAATTGAGGATAAAATTGGTATTGTGCGGATGCATTATAGTTATATCAAGGCCATGGTCATTGAATATTATGATCTCACACTACCATTATAGTGTTATGGTGGTTTGGGAATTCACTAGCACAATATATTTCGGTGAAGGAAGGAATGATGGCTAAGTGAAGGGTGATGAAAGTGTAGAATAAAAACTTGGTAATATGGAAGGATGATGATGTGGTGTATGAATATGGAATAAATCTCAATGACACTTGAATTTTTTTTATATGGCTCTTTTAGCCTCTACAAAATACAACAAGGATATTATTAAATGTAATAGCATGGTATTAAAGCTTGAAAATTATGTGCACCATTTCATGTGGAAACTAGGTGGGTGATACAAGAATCTAGAAGTGGAGGGGATTGGCAGAAGGTGACCGAAGGGTCATTTCATAGTAAGGACTTAGTGGTAGATGGGGTATATTTATTGTTCCAAAAACAGTGAGTGTGTTTTTTATTTCTCTAATGATACACATGTTTTGTATTTGTTTAAATCACACAAGAGATTTTAAAGAATATATATTTTTAGCTGAGATATCAATGAGGGAAATTTGAATTTAAATACAACATGAACGTGTTTCATAACACCTAAACCATTCCTCATCATAAATGTATGTGTCATCTCTACTCTAGCTAGGTGTCTTCCTTGGAATTAACTTCGGTGAAAAGAAAGCTAGATTTTAGAGCCTAGTTAACTAAACTAGCATCTAAATAGTTATTTGTTTTATTTAGAATCAACACTACCAGTAAAATTGACTGAGACATTAATCATAAAACGCATGTGATACCAAATGGTGTTCTATACACAATGATAATGCACTAGATCGATATGTATTTCACCTTGCATTGGGATGTGTGCTATTATTTAGGTGTATTCTTCCTGGGGAGATACTTTTATCTTCCAAACTCTCTCTCTCTCTCTCTCTCTCTCTCTCTCTCTCTCTCTCTCTAAATGTCTATTTTCTCCTACCCATCCCCTTCCCTCTCTATCTCTCCACCCATTCCCCTTTTATTTTCCTCACACTATATCCATCTCTCCATCGCTGTCCCCCCCCTTCTCTCTCCATCCATCGTTGTATCTTTCCATCACATTCCTTCCCTCCATTCCTCCCTCCCTATCAAACCCTCTCCCTCACTCTCTTTTTCTATCCCTCTCATTCCCCTTCTCTTCCTTCCTATATGTCTCTCTCCTCCCAATTTCTCTCTCAAAACCCCTCTTACTATATCTAATATATGGTAATATATATTATACAATAAATAAGATACAAATGTATTACCAACACTATAAAATGTATAAAATTAATAACAATAAAAAAATTCTAAAAATACATACATACATATATGTAACGAAATAATAAAAAATATACTAAGTATATACAAAAATGAAAATCATATTATACCATGTGCAATACTATTGGCCTTTCAATGTCATGATCCCACAAAACACTATCATTAAGTTGAAGCAAAATTTAATGGCATATGTACATTTTATAGCTCATGTGTCTGCATCAAGCTCCATAATAGGATGGAGTAAATGGACCTTTTAAAATCTTGATGGAGGTCTTAAAAAATACCTTCACAAAGCTACATTTTCAACCCTTGCAACACAAGTTATTCGAAAAAAGGGTAACCCACCTCCATGGATTCACCCTTATTTTAATTTGAAATGACAATAATGTAAAAAATATTTATCTCAATTGTCTTATTCATATAATAAATAATTATGTATTATGGTTTTCTGTATTTATTTACTCATGAGAATAATATTAAAAGTAAACAATTGAAATAAAATATTTAGAAAACAATTACTTTGAATTTGTTGTATTTATGGTACAAAATTAAATATATAAATTTTAGTTTTACATGTAAACATGACAAACAAATAAATATTATAAAATAAATATTTGTGAGTTTAGTTCTAATTTATATATTCATAAAATAAATATTTATAAAAAAATTATGTTTATGGTGGTAATTGAAATAAATAAATCCACTTGTACCTGTCAACATGGAAAAGTTAGCTACCCTATTTATAGAACTTACACCACTTCTTTAAATATATGGTGATATACTCCACTTCCAATAAGATCAATAGAAATTTACCCCACATTAATACCATTTAGTAAGAATGATGCAAAATTGTTCATCAAATATAATGATATACTTCATTTTAATATAACACATAATTATTTACACCTCATTGACACCACATAACATAAGTAGTGCTAACTTATGGTACTAAAATAAAAAATTTCTTGTTATGTCCATAGAATTAGAGAAAGCTCTACGTAATAAAGATATTATATTTCAAATGTCATCATATTTCAATCTTTTTTTATTGTATCTGTTATACAACATATTCCATTAAAAAGAAATAAAAACATTTTTAGTTTTTCAAATTTATTTCTTTTTACTATCTATAGTGTTCACTATCTCCATTCTTACCATTTCTAAGCACTCCTATCCTATATTTCAAATCCTTAACGTTACGAATAAATATTTTAATAAATTTCAACAGTTATTTACCTTTCAACTTATATGACTTTATTAATACATATTGCTTTCTTATAAGCCATGGTTTAACTTTAGTCGGAATGGGTAAGGAGTAGTAGTCACATTGAATTCGGGGAGACTTGAAACGTAGAGGCTCGCGACCCACTATATGCATCAGGAACGATGCCATTGTCGATGACCTTCACGTTTTCGTAACTAATTTCGCACGTCAAGACCTTGCCTTATAACCCTTATTTATATCTCGGTCTTCTCTTCATTTTTTCATTCACAAGCTTTCAGGATTTAATACTTTACTACACGGTAAATAATGAATGTATTTATGCTTCCGGATGTGGGTGATTTATGAAGGCTCTACAACGACGCACTGATAGGTTGGCAAGTGGCATGGTCACATGGCCACTCATAGGCCTCAACGACGAGCATTTAAGTGCTCAAGCCGTCACTCAGATGACCATTTAATACGCTGCAGAAGTTGAGGCTGCTTCCTCCGCCTCGAAATGGAGACCCTTCCTCCCCTGCCTGTTTATGTTTTTCGTCTGCCTAGTTCCATGCCTCTCCTGTCTCAACCTATGAGAGGCTACTGCCCCCCTCAAGTCGCAGAGCCGAGCTCCCGCATGCCTATAGGGAGACGCTATAGTCTTCACTGTTGTATTGAATTCCTCCCTGGCCATCACTATTCGCAGAGCGTACTCTATCACATGAACTTCTCTGCAGCTCCTGGCTTCACCACCACCTCTGAGATTTCGTCTCTGTTGCGCCACTGCCCTTCTTCTTCCTCGGCCCAGAGCACCCTTCACCCTCACTGTGCCACCATGCCTCATCTCAGGCATCGCATGCGTTGCACACGTGGCAGCAGTAGAGGGCGCGCTACTCGTTCGACGATCTCTTCCCACTCCGACACTTCGTCTTCTTCCCTGGAGCACTCCATGGGCCGCTACCCCGCTACCCGCAGTGGGCGTGGTCGCTTTGTTGTTCAGGCCCGTCATTTGGCTCAACCTTCTGCCACTACGACCTTTCCACCACCTCTGCCCCGTCTGGACTCCTCCATCACCCTGCCGACCTCTCACTCCACTCAATTCTACTTCCACTGCTCCATGGACCGCCCCTGTGTCATCGCCACCATTTCAGTCTCCTTCAAGGAAAGGCCCGCTGAGGTTTCTAGCCTATGCCCGCCCAATTTGCAGAAACTCCCCCGCCGTGACATCGCCTCCTCTGCGGACGTCAAGGGTGACCCTGTTTCACGCAATCATAGTAGCAGCAGCTCCAATAATAGCAGGGACGACAAGAAGAAGGGAAAACAGGGCACGGGAAATGCTGGTGAGACCAAGGAGCCCTGGGACGCAGCACTTGCCACCCAGGATGTGTAGGCCACCGACACCGACGAATACAGGTGTCTCATCATACAAGAGACTCCTCCTACGCCTCATGACACCTAGGCTCTCAGGTTTTTTCTGGTTTATCTATTTTAGTATTAAGGTACTTGGTCACAAGGTTTTGTTAAATTTTGTTATCTATGTATGGCACAATAGGCAAACAATTAACAGTTTTGTCTGTATAATGCTGGTTTCCTATCGCGAGGAAGCATAACAAAATTCCATTGGACTGGTTTCCCCTGCATAGGCAATCCCATTTTTGTTGTTTTCTGCGAATTATGTTGTTGAATCTGGCTAGAACTACTGAGCCATGTGCCTCCATATACACTACGTTACACTAATAGAATTAATCTTACTTAAAAAAAATAAATGTATTCATGCACGATGTCCTTGTCAATTATATTCAACTTTTCGTAACTCATTTCGCATCCCAAGAGATTGCCTTATAAACCTTATTTATTTCTCTCTCTTCTCTTCATTTTTTTTTTATAAATATTTCATGATTTAATATTTTGGTTTTTGTAGTTTTGGCGATGACGGATGACTAGTTAATAACAATAGCATTTGGGAAACACAAAACTCTATTGCTAACCTTAAAAATAAAATAAAAATTACTTATTAAACTAGTAACAAAATAAAAAGATATGAAAGCTATATATCACTTACCTAATAAAGTTTTTATGTTTACAAAAATCCAAAAATCCTCCAGCTCAAAATATTCATCACAATTATCAAATTCAATAAATGCTCCACGTTATTCCAATGTTTATATGACATTGGGCGGAAGCAAAAAGTAGGTCCGATGATATCGTGTCGACAAGATTATGGTTGTACCATGCCCGATCCCAAAATACAGTTATGGTAAAGTTGCCATTGGGCCATCATTAAAACATTGAAAAAATATAAAATGACTTATTTTTTGAAGTTCACTTCTAATCCATTAAATAATATTAAAATAAATATATTTAATAAACTTTTCATGAAACAAATTTCAGTGACGTCTGCCTTCTGATTCCCTTGGAATGCAAAAAATCAAATAACAGATTCACACGTAACTAATTGAATTTTCTTCGAAGTTACAACACGGATTTGTAACGTATATTTTCTGCTCCAAAGCGACTTGTTATTGTACATTCAATCATATTTCAAGTAGCGTGTATCATCCATCATTCTAACCAAGAAAAACACCTCGCGCGATTCTATGCACGGGATGTCTTTGTCCATCGCATTAACCGGGTAAAACAGCCATGTTATCGCCCATTGCGAGACGGAACAACCTATAAATCTATAGCCATGGCTTTTTCCTTATCTCTATCAGTGATTTAATATGATGTGAATTCGGTACATTCTCTTTCCAGCGAGTGTTTGCGTCCATTTATCTTTATCAAAAAAGCTTGACAACAGAATTGACAGATCGACAGGTCCTATTTTTTCGGTTGAGTAACATGGTCCCTATTATTATTCTCTATCATCTATACAGTATACAGATATTTGTAGTGCCATTGAGCCCCAACGTACACGTTCTGGTCTCTTTTTTCTATAAATATTGTTCCTGACAGCATGAGCATTCATGTATTCTTTATGGCCAAGGAAATTTTCCGAGACCAAACATCAACCTAGGGGAAAAATATTATATAGGATATGTTTTGCATATGTGCAGAAATACTAGCGTCTCAACCAGTTTATCGGGAAATGGAAAGTAAATTACGCCATGCTTATTGAAAAAACTTCATATGGAATTATGAGAAATACGGATGACATGACTCGTTTTGGCGATGATATATATTTATAATCTTCGAATTCAATATTTTGTGTGTTCCTTTGCATAGCTGGAATTTTTATATAATAATGTACTCCATTTCAACTAAAAAATGATCGTGAGTTGAACGGGTTTAAAGTTTTATAATTGTAATTTTTTTTTAATTTTGATTTATTTTTGATATATCATAAATTTAGAGTTGATATAATTTGCATCAATTATACGTTTTATTAATTTATTATAAGTTTCTGCTATTTTCTGTTTTTCTTTATTAATTTTATGTTGAGCATGTAAGTAATTATATATATGTCATTAAAATGTTTTAATCATTCTGTGTAAGAATAGATGTTATAAAGTTTCCTCAAATTTAGACACCCATACATGTATGGCAAATATGACACTAAGAGCGATCACTGTGTATTAATAATATGTCTTGACCTTGATCTTAACCCCGAATCTACGAGAGTCAAAGGGATTAAACTTTCATGAAATCTTCATTCAACGAAAGCAAAATAAAATAGAAGCTAAGATAAATTTAAACTAATTCTTAATATAAAGATGTATACTCTTCCTTGAGCATAAAATTAGATATCTTTTTATAAACCCCCAAAAAACACATTATTAAAATATTTTATATTTGTAAAAAAATCAGAACGATATAAATGGAATATTGATGAAATTTTAACTTGTGCAGTAACGACCCAGCCTATTCTATATATATATATATATATATATATAGAAAGAAAACAACATATTAAATGGCCTCCACAAAGAAAGAATAGGATGGCGTATCCAATCAAGACCAACGCCACAAATGGACTTAAGGAAAAGATGAGCGGGCATTAACTACCCATGGATCATTAATTCCCCTATGGATGGAGCTCTTGATGATCAATGTTAGAGGCCAGTGAGCTACATGAATCAATTAGTAATCGATACCGTCATTTAGCCACAAAATAAAATTTCCGGGGACGTGGCATTGTGTAGGCATGAAGTACAATTTCTGGTTGCGCGTGAACTTCGCCGAACACAAAGTAAAATGCCCAGGGGGATGCAAACAAGGTTATGTAAAACACCCAAAGAGATATAGATTCATTCTCAAAGACATATAGATTCATTCTCTAAGTTGAAGGGAAAATGCCGAAAGAGATATAAATTCTTGTTGCAAGAAGTAAATTCACCAAGGAGATATGCATTTCGTCCAAGGATATTATATCTGGTGTAGACTTTGCTCGGCAATCAAATAGAATAACCAACTATGCAGAGCCGTTGTAGCTTAAGCACATCACTAATGGGAATTCGGCACGACAAAGAGGACATCAACTACGCAAGTGTTATTTTAACTCATGTAAGAAACATTCTAGTTGGGGAACGAAATTACACTAAGATACATTCTAGTTGGGGAACGGAATTACACTATTGAGGAGTGACAAAATTACCCAATAATCATAAAACTAAAAATATTCACTTCCTAAATAAGTTGAACTGTTCTAAGATGAAAATCATCAACCCTTACGTCTATAAGTGCGCATCTTATTACGATAAAAATAGAATTGTGTACGCTTTATTAAACAAGGAAAGCCACTAAAGAATTCAGAGGCGTTTTCTTGAATTATCATTCTCATTCACACTCTGGCTATTCAGTTGTAGATGTTCACAAAGCACAATGAGAGAGAAAAACTAAATTGGTTTAATATATAATATGCATTGTATTTATCTTGGAAATTTATATGGGAAAACAAGTTTTTGAATGTGGTTCACTTTTTTTATCATTTGGTTGTGGATTTTCCATAACGATTGAGGATGTTATTGAAGGAGGAAATAGGGAGAGGTAAGGGTAATCTGTCGCATAGCCATGGTCATTCACTTCCTTTACTAATCTTTTTATTTTACTAGTTTTTTTTTTAACATTTTTTTATTTAATTTCTAATTTTCTAATCTTTGGTTTACTTTGTTTTCTAATCTTCATGAATTACCCAATTAATATTTATTGTATAGGTACTTAGCTTTACACCTATTTATTAGTTAAAATACTTCTGAAATTAAAAATAGAAACATTTGAAAATCCTCTTACTCTTAACAGTTTCTTTTTACTTTTTAGAAACATGTTTGTGATTCCTTTAGTTATGCTATATTAAAAAACAATCTTAATGCTTTTTCCAATGCCATAATTTATCTTTTGTAACACTTCATTTCAACATGGTAGAGAAAACATGCTTTAGTAAAGGCGTAAACCTAATGCCACCAAGATATAGGACAATTGTGGTTAATTTATTTAATGAAAGGGGTGTATTGTTGATAATACTAGAAAGAAAATCGTTAGAGCCACATAGCCTTCCTCCACTCTAAAGTAAAATATTATTTCATTCCCTCACAAAGCATGGAAGTAATAGTCATTTCGAAGCAAACATAAAAGCCAACATAGAAAAATTATTAGAATAACTTATTAGGGAATAAATAGGTACTTGAAATGAGGTTAGATTGTCAAAGTAGTGATATGAAGTCCCATTCATTCCCTGTAAAGGAAACATATTTCCTTATATGGCATATAAAAGTTAGAGTTTCATTCTTTATGGAAATGAAAATCACTCCCTTGCCATGTCAAAATGTTATTTTGCTAAGTTTTTAATGTACCCTTGTCTTTCTATTTCCATCATAGAAGTTATACTTGGTTCTTTGCCACCACAAAGTGTAAATAGTGGTGGATTATAGAGTCATCTTGTCATTGTACCTTCATATTAATTCTCAAAATAGACTTGTAACTTTAGCAACTATAAGTATAGATTTAGTACTCTTTTATACCCACTTTTTTTTCTTGGTGAGCCACATCAATTTCTTTTCTCATACTGTACATGAAAACTATCACTTAGTGAGTTGATAGCCTAATAATATATATGCGAAGTTATGGCCCTACTTGTGGAAACCCAAATTCAGTATTTATGACTAACATCATTTAGAGATTGGTTATTGTGTCTAGATTTATGAAATGTGAATTCATTCAAATGTCACATTTAATATGTTTGATTAAATTACTTTACCATTTACTAAAAAATCTACAAAAATGTTTTTTTTTCACTTAACATTAAAAAGAATAACCTTGATATATGTTTTCCATGCTAATCTTTATATATATTTTACATAATTTTCTATTTTCCTTAATTTCCAATACATTAGTTAAAATCTCATACTACCTGTTAGACTCAAACTCATCATAACACTTTTAACCTAAATACTCAAAAGATTTGAAAACTCACCATAACACTTTTAACCCAAATACTCAACACTTTTTATATATAATTTTCTTATATCATAAAAAATCATCATAACGCTTTTGATCTAAATACTCAAAACCTTTTATATATAATTAAAAAATAAAAAAAAAATCATTAATCATAACACTGAAATTGAAATATACCAAACATGATCTTATGTACCAGTTTGAAATCATTATATAATATTAATTTAATGTACATGTCTTAAAATATAGTACTACATACTAGAATCATAACAACGCTTGACCTAAAACAGCATGAGGTATTCATGAAAACAATAATGTCCCATGAAGAATTTCTAGAGACCCTTGAAGTATACTTTTTAGTTTTGTGTTTTGATTATTATGCTTAATGATATTTCTCTCTCAATGACGAGAATTCTCTTTTCTTAAGGAGAAAGAAACATTTCGAGAGGAGTCGTGCACAACCATCTTCTCGTTTTCTCGTAGTATTAGTCACATATAACAAATTTTCTATTTAATCCGAATTTAACTTGTTATAAAGATGACGGTTTTACGTTTTGTAATTTCATAATATGTATAAGTAGTAGAAATGATTTTCATTATATATATATATATATATAATCTAAGCATATATTTTCATTTTTCATAATCATTTCCATCTAAAAAAATGTTTTTCTCAATATATCTAAATTGTTTTAATGATGATTAGCGACTAACTTTGTTCATATTAATAAGCCTATATTTTGTAATTTCATGTTAGTATATTGATAAATTTATCTCTTCTATTTCCATATTATTATATGAGTAAGTAAAATTTAATTTTTTCATAATGAGACGACATAACATATTATATGAAAAAAATAGTTGTTTTATAGTCCGGATCCGACATAAATCATATATATATATATATATATATATATATATATATATATATATATATTAAAACATGATTGGAAATTAAGATTTTAAAACATCCATTTATATTTTCCTAATTCTATTGGTTATAGAGATAATGATTCATGACTTTGCTAGATAACATTTTTTTTTCAGATTTCAAATTGTTATATCAAATTACTATATTAATAAATATTTTTTAAACTTTCTTAATAATATTAGTTAATTTACAAAATAGTTCTGTATTTATTTATATGAACATAATTTATATAAAGACATTTATAATATTTTTTCTTTTTATTCAACTAGAATATCATTTGAAATTAATATATATTAACGAGTAGCTTTTAGATTTTTTCTTTTTAATGAAATGATGCAATTTAATTGTATTTCTGTTTTAAGTTCTTTTTTATTCACCTAAAATATGATTTAAAATTAATGTAGGTTAATGAATAGGTTTTATGTATTTTTTATGAGTTACTTAATTTATTATATATTAAAAAAATGGTGGTGTCTTTGTTATGTGTAAGTTAGTTTATTTTTTCAAGGAAATGATTTCATATATATGAATGATTAATTTTTATATATTTAAGAAATTTAGCTTCTTACATAAAAAAAAAAAAATATTGGCTATTTTTTTTTGTTCAGATGCACATAATTCATGTAATGACATTTACCTTAGTTTCTCTTTATAATTTAACTAAATAATTAGAATAAATGTTAATTTAGAATTAATTATATATATATTTTTAATCATTCTTTTCACAATATTTTTTTTTATATAATTTGTTTAATTAAATATACTTTTTTCAGTGTTAAAATAATTTTTTTTTATTCTTAGAGAATCATAAAAAGTACAAATCTGTTTTGAAGCGTTTCTCCAACATTTAACGGAAGAGTTTCTAGAGAATATATATGATTACAAAAAGATAAATATGCAATGCAAGAAAGAAAAATCTAAATCAAAATGCTTGCTACATTTTAAAAAAGTTGAAATACTTGATCAAATTTACATGGCTAGAATGCATAATCAACATAAATTGAGATCAAACAAATCAAATATTTTCCACCCTAGCTAAAAAAATCAAAATTTCTGCAGGAGATAAAAAAACATTAGTTCAAAATGGGAAAATTTTCTTCCAAAAATGGTTTCTCGAATTCTTACTGGTTGCCACAACTGTTATGAAAACACATAATCAACATAAATTGAGATCAGACAAATCAAATATTGTCCACTCCAGCTAAAAACAACCAATATTTCTGCAGGAGATAAAAAACATTAGTTCAAAATGGGAAATTTTTCTTCCAGTAAAGGTTTCTCGAATTCTTACCAGTTGTCACAACTTTTGATGAAAGGAAAAGAACTTTATTAATTGCTTGGAAGTTGCCACTAATTTTGCTAGGAGTTTAAATCATGTTTATTATAGAAATTAAATTCTTTGTAAATAATATATCCTAGATCCAATAATAAATTTCCTTTTGACAATTTTTCTTTTGTTATATTGTACTCCCATAAATATGTTGAAATATGATTACCTGAAAAAGAATTTAGATTCTTCAATTTTGCGTCTCTAGGCTCCAAGATTCAAGACCTCTAAATGAGAATTTCCACACATCCAATCTATGATCCATTTTAGATCACCCAAAATTTGATTTTTTTTTTATGTTATAGATCTTGGCTAGTGTCATAAGGGCCCAAACTGTAGTCAAATATTTTTTTAGTAATTGTGACTATAGAAATGCTATTTGAAAATGTACAAAACTGTTATCAATGAATTTTATCATCCCCTCTCCAACACATAAATTAACTTTTGTCGATCCATCAAAGAAGCCAATCGACAAATCCTACTAGATAATGGGAAATTATGCTCTTATTCGAGATTTTAGTCTCTATTGCAGGAGGTATTCCTTAAAGAGTGGAATGATCTTAGTTGATTGAAGAAAAATAAATTTCCTTTCATTATTGAAAATTGCCTTCTTCCTTAGGAGATCCATCAAAGAATCCAATCGACAACTCCTACTAGATAATGGGAAATTATGCTCTCCTTTCATATTTTAGTCTCTCCTGCAGGAGGTATTCCTTAAAGAGGGAAATGATATTAGTCGATTGAAGAAAAATCAATTTCATTTCATTATTCAAAATTTCCTTCTTCCTCAGGAGCTAGATTCCAAATTCTATAAAGAGAGGGATGGTTTTGTGATGTTTATATTTATTCACGCATAAAAATAACAGTTCGTCAAAGGTTGACTGGTTCACTTCTTCTTTGATGCCCAGGATCTGGAAAAAAAATTTCCATATATTATGTGTGGCAGGGAATTTGATTAGTAAATGGTCTATGAAATCTTCTTGTTCTATACATAATACACAACCATTTGGACTCAAAAAGCAACTTTTCAGAAGGTTATCCAATGTTATAATCTTGCTGTGAAGAACCACCCAAAGGAAAATTTTTAACTTATTGGGAATAGACCATCTCCAAATTCACTTATTTCACCACTTATTGTTTATTTTTATCTCAAAATTGACTATGGATTCATAGGTTCAACAAGCTTTAATCTTTCTAGAAGAGAATTCCCAACTCCAAACCATAGAATCCATGGAATTTCTTAGCCTCGTCGAATTGAGATATAACTCTTTAATAAAATCATTTCATTCTCAGGAGTGAGCCTCTGAAATTCCAAGATCGACTACCGACAACCAATAATTGTTGGAGTACTTGGATGGAGTCATTTCCTAATGGCGTGTTGGTATAATAAACCTTTAGAATATAACCATTGTCTCAGGTCTGTGAAGAACTTGTATAAATTTTCACCACTAATAAATGGATATTTACCAAGGAGGACTTTCTTACCATCTCCCACTCTCCAAGCTAGCCACATATAGAGGAAAGAAAAAGATACCATGAGAACTTTCCATACTAAGGAACCTTTTTTGTTAGCATTAAAGGGCCTTCTCCTAATCTAGTCCACCACCGACGATCTTCTTAAATATTTTTGTTTAGTAATTTGACTCCAAATCCCTTCTCCAAATGGACATATCTGTATTTTTTTTAAGGCTAAACCTTTGGAAAATTGTTGACGGTGTTGGACCTGCCAACATTCAAGGGTTTTCCCCGATATGTGTTTCCAATTATACCTAACCACCAGCAATAGAGAGTGATGCATATGTGCCTTCTAAAAGAAAGGGAGTAAAATCCCTTGTGAGTATTCAATTGTAGGTGTGTCAAGGTTCTTCTAGTGTGGAATGGTCGAGAAGTGAACCCCTACGAGAGAGGTAATATTACCACCCTATTAGAAACACACACATACAAGAAGTAACCATCAAACATCCAATAGAATATTCCAAAAAGATGTGATGATCATTGCAACCAACACAACAAGAAATTGTACTCAAACATCCAGCGGAATAGTCCACAAAAATTGGATAGTCATAGAAAATATTATAACACATTCTCAATGTGATAAACACTAAAATAATTCAAATAGTTCAGCTACTTTAGCACAAATGAAAAAACATGAATTAGAAACATTCAGAGAAAAGTATTACAAATATGCATAATCCATGGATGAAGAGTGCGTTGGCCATCAGGATTCTGATGTTAAGTAAAATTTCCAGGACACATGTATACACTGAACACCACTAGCTCCAATAGCGGAGCTTTGGAGACACACCTTGCTCCTCACAATAACTATCTTGTCCCTCTTATTCCTTGCGAGAAGAGCCAAAGGTGATGCTTCACCTTCCTTGTGACTCTTTGACTACCCTTATTACTATTTAACTTCCCATCACTTTTCGAATTTACGTGACTCTTCAAATTTTGTACATGTCCTTTGGAATTTCACATTACAATTAATATTTCAATAAGAAGCTACATAATCAACAAGAATGAATCCACAGTGGTGACATGGACTTCTTGATGAGATGGAAATTTCAGGGTATTCTTCCTGCTACATGATAAACTAAAAATATGTGTTTCAACATGTTTCCCTTCTCCATATCCTTCTTCATCATACTTTCATGGTATGATACATTACCTCTATCTACAATTCCCTTATGACAAGATGATATCAGTGTGATAAAACCCTAGTTTAAGATGTTGCATCTTGATCCACTAATTAAGACAGGATTAGGTGACAGGATAATGGAGAGGCTTTCTGATTGTACCATTGCACATATCAAGCAGTTAGGGGTGAAGCTCAAGCCTTGATACTATGCAATTCACAATTTAGGCTAGATTGAGGAAGAAAACTACACAGTTTTTGAGCTCAGTGAGCCCAATTGAAGGGTTAAGAACTATTTCAGCCTACACAACAATTCTTAGAGGAAAATTAGGCACAATTTTGGAAGATGACACAATGTACAGTGGGGGCCAGGTTGGAGGGTTGAATTTCACAATTTTGGAAGTCAACGTACGAGATTGAGCACCAAAACAACACAGTGTACAGTCCTCGGAGGTAGGAACTTCGCATTGCACAATTTCAAGAGGTAGGACTTCAGCTATAGGGACAGGACTGTGCCATGTGCATTTTAGGAAGGTTGGAGGAGGCTATGTTGTTTGGTCGAAAGGTTTTCAGAATCCGACAAAGTGTGGGATTAGTGAAGTTGATGTAAATGATGAAAGGACTTGAGTGTGATCACACACTTAGAATAATAAAAAATACAGCAACATAGATCATCTAGGACACATCCGAAACATACTTCGCCTAGTGAGACAACTTTTGTGATGACTCACAAGTGCGACACTAAAGATAAAATTTGCGATGACCATGACAACACTTGTGCGAAAATGCTTAAAGATTTGGAAATCAATGTGTTGGATGGTTATAAGGTAATATCAATTCGTTTACACCAATGTGACCCATTAAAACCACCAAGATAAGATAATATACATTGTGCAACACTTAATATCTGAAAAGATGAAATTTTCATTCTCTTGCAAAAGTGACCAACATACTTATATAAAATACAAACAATCAATTTCAATGTTTGCAAAGACAATATTCAAGACCAAGGTAGGCTCTGAAATTTGGTGTAGGCCAATCCTTTTTTAGGGTTTTGTAGAAATGATAACAGTTGGGCGACACATTGGAAGAATTTTAGCTTCTCTATCTTGGTTTGACTATTTTGTGCAGGGTGTCAGTTCTTCAAGAAGTATTGATTTATCATGCAGATCAGTATGGTTTTCCCACTTACCATGTTAATGAACATAGTCCTCTTTTCTCCATTTCGGTTGAACACAAACATAGAATTAACAATATCACAATGTTTCAAATGACGAACGTGTAGTTTAGGTGATGAGCTATATATTTTTAAAGTATATTTTTTGATACAATGTTGATATTTTTATTTTCATTACTAATTTATATCCAATTACTAATTTTTAATTGTGTATCATCCATCATTATAAGAAAGAAAAACACCTCTCGCGATTCTATGCACGGGACATGTCTTTGTCCATCACATTAAGCCTTATTTATATCTCGGTATGCTCTTCATTTTTTCATTCACAAGCTTTCAAGATTTAATATTTTACTACATGGTAGATAATAAACGTATTCATGCACGATGCCCTTGTCAATCACTTTCACCTTCGTAACTCATTTCTCACCTCAAGAACTTGACTTATAAGCCTTATTTATATCTCTGTCTTCACTTCCATTTTTTTTTAGAGGCTTTCATGATTTCATATTTTTGGATATGTAGTTTTGGTGGTGACTACTTAATAGCATTAGCATTTGCGAAACAAAAAACTCTATTGTGAACTTTAGAAAAAAAAAATACTTATCAAACTAATAAAAAAATAAAAAAATATGAAAACTATATTTACAAAAATCCAAAAATCTTCCAGCTCAAAATATTGTTCACCATTATCAAATTAAATAAATGCACCATGTTATTCCAATGTTTATATGAAATTTGGTGGAAGAAAAAAGTATATTTTGTAACACTTCATCTCAACGTTTTGGAGAAAACATGCTTTAGTAAAGGCCTAAATCTATTGCCACCAACATAGAAGACAATTGTGGTTAATTTATTTAATTAAAGGGGTGGATTGTTGACAATACTAAAAAGAGAATTGTTAGAGCCTTAGAGCCTTCCTCCCCTCTAGAGTAAAATATTATTTCATTCCCCCCACAAAGCAAGAAACTAATAGTTATTTCCAAGAAAACCTAAAAGCCAACATAGAAAAATAATTAGAATAACTTATTAGGTCATAAAGATATACTTGAAATGAGGTTAGACTATCAAAGCAGTGATATGGAGTCCCATTCATTCCATGTAAGGGAAACATATTTCCTTATATATCATATAGCAGTTCGAGTTGTATTATTTCTGGAGAAGAAAGTCATGCCCTTTCCATGTGAAAATTTTATTGTGCTAAGTTTCTAATGTAACCTTCTCTTTATGTTTCCATCATAGAAGTTATACTTGGTACTTTACCACCATATGGTGTAATTAGTGGTGGATTATAGGGACATCTTGTCACTATACCTTCATATTAATTCTCAAAATAGACTCGTAACTTTAGAAACTATAAGTATGGATTTAGTACTCTTTTATACACACCTTATTTTCATGGTGAGCCACATCAGTTCCTTTCCTCGGACTATACATGAAAACTACCACTTAGTGAGTTGAGGGCCTAATAATATATATGAAAAGATGTAGCTCTGCTTGTTTAAACCCCAATTCAGTATCTATCATTAACATCATTTAGAGATTAGTTACACTCTATAGGTATATGAAATTTGAATTCATTCAAATGTCACATTTAATATGTTTGATTTAATTACTTTACCATTTACTAAAAAATCCGGTTTTGTACTTAAAATTAGAAATAATAACCTTGATATTTGTTTGACATGCTAACCTTGATATATATTTCACATAATTTTCTAATTTTCTTAATTTCTTATACACTAGTTAAAATCTCATACTACTTATTAGACTCATCATAACACTTTTGACATCAATACTCAAAAATTTTGTGTATCTAATATTTTAATACAAAAACTCATCATAACACTTTTAACTTAAATAATCAACACCTTTTATATATAATTATTTTATATGAGAAAAACTCATCATAACATTTTTTATCTAAATACTCAACTCTTTTTATATATAATATTTTTATACTGAAAAATTTTCATTGATCATTAACACTCGAATTAAAATATAACAAACATCATCTTATGTACCTACAAAATTGAGGGTTTGAAATCAGTATATATAGTAATATATAATAAGATAAGGGTTTGAAATCAGTATATATAGTAATATATAATAAGATAAGTTTCCCTAATATAATGTATAATGACAACGCTTGACCTAAAACAGCATGAGGTATTCATGAAAACAATAATGGCCCGACAATAAATGAAGAATTTCTAGAGACCCTTGAAGTATAGTATTTCGTGTTTTGATTATTATACTTGATGATATTGCGCTCTCAATGACGCGAATTCTCTTTTGTTAAGGAGAAAGAAACATTTCTAGAGCAGTCGTGTATAACCATCTTCTCGTTTCCTCGTAATATTCTTCACATATAACAAATTTTCTATTTAATCTCCCAATTTAACTGGTTATAAAGATGACAGTTTTACGTTTTGTAATTTCATAATATGTACAAGTAGTAGAAATGATTTTCATATATATATGTCGTGGAAATGATTTTCATATATATATATATATATATATATATATATATCGTAGAAATGATTTTCATATCTATATATATATATGATTTCAGCATATTTCATTTGTCATAATTATCTCCATCTAATAAATGTTTTTCTCAATATATCTAATTTGTTATTGCGATGATTAGTGACGAACATCGTTCATATTAATATTTTGTAATTTCATGTTAGTATATTAATGAATTTTTCTGATTCGAGAAGTTTTAATCTAAAAAAAAATGGTTGTTTTATGGTTTGGATGGACATAAATTAAGTTTTTTTATATTTTTCTTTTAATTAAAACATGATTGGAAATAAAGAGTTTAAAATATCCATTTATCTTTTCCCAATTCAATTGGTTATAGAAATAATGATCGATGACATTGCTTGATAGCATATATTTTGTGATTTCAAATTCTTATATCAAATTCTTATATTAATGAATTTTTTTTGAATTTTTTTTTTAATAATCTCAGTTAATTTACAAAATAGTTCTATATTTATTGATATGAAGGTAATCTATATAAAAGACATTTTATATTTGTTCTCTAATTGATTCAACTAGAATATGATTTGAGATTTATATATATCAATGAGAAGCTCTTAGATATTTTTTTTGCAATGAAGTGAGGCAATTTAATTGTATTCGTGTTTTAACTTCTCTTTTATTTGTCTAAAACATGATTTAAAATTAATATATATATTAATGAATAGAATTTTTGTATTTCTTTATGAGTTCCTTAATTTATTATATATTAAAGAAAATGGTGGTGTCTTGGTTTATGTCTAAATTAGTTATTTATTCATTTTAGAATATGATTTTGTATATATGAATGATTAATTTTTAGATATTTAGGTAATTAGCTTATTATATAAAAAAAATCGCTATTTTTTTGTTTAGATGTACATAATTCGTGCAAGGACATTTACTTTATTTTCTCAATATCATTTAACTAAATAATTGGAATAAATGTTAATTTAGAATTAATTATATATTTTTTTAGTCATTATTTTCAAAAAAAAAATTATAATTTATTTAATTAAATATATTTTTTTCGGTGTTAAAAAAATGTTTTCTTATTCTTGAGGAATCAAAAAATGTACAGAATTTTTTTCTGAAGCATTTCTGCAGCAAGAAAACAAAAGAGTTTGTAGAGAGTATAACTGAATGGAACATATACTTATTGTGGTCTATAAATTCCTACAAAAATATAAATATGCAATGCATGAGAGAAAATCCTAAATCAGTCTGCTTGTTACATTTTTAAAATGTTGAAATACTAGACCAAATTTACATAGGTAGAACACACAATAAACATAAATAGAGATCAAAGAAATCAAATATTGACCACTCGAGCTAAAAACAATCAATAATTCTACACGAGATAAAAAAACATCAGTTCAAAATGGTAAAATGTTCTTCCAGGAAAGGTTTCTAGAATTATTACCGGCTGCCACAACTGTTATGACATGAAAATTACTTTATGAATTTCTTAGATGTTTTCATTGGTTTTACTGGGAGCATAAAACATGTTTACTATAGCAATGATATTTGATCTCTCAACTTTGTTGTTTATGAAGTCTTCGTAAATAATATATCCTAGATCCAATAATAAAGTTCTTTTTGACAATTTGTCTGTTGTTGTATTGTACTCCCCTGTAAATATGTTGAAATATGATTACCTAAAAAATAATTTAGATTCTCCAGTTCTGCGACTCTAGGACCCAATATTCAAGAACTCTAAATGAGCCTTTCCACATATCCAATCTATGGTACATTTTGAGTCACCCCAAATTTGAAAGTTTTTTATGTTATAGATCTTGGCTAGTGTCATAAGGGCCCAAAATGCACTCAAGGATTTTTTAGTATTTGTGCCCATACCAATCCTATTTGAAATGTACAAAAATTTTATCAATGATTTTTATCAGCCCCTCTCCAACACATAAATTACCTTGTGTTGCTCCATGAAAGAAGCCCTTGGGAAACTCCTACTAGGTAATGGGAAATTATGCTCTTCTTTGAGATTTTAGTCTTCGCTGCTGGATGTATTCCTTAAAGAGGGAAATGATCTTCATGGATTGAAGAAAAATAGATTTCCTTTCATTATTAAAAATCGCCTTCTTCCTTAGGAGCCATATTACTAATTCTATAAAGAGAGGGAGGGTTTTTTGATGTTTGTATTATTCATCAAAAAAAATAACATTTATTCAAAGGTGGATTGGTTCACTTCTTCTTTGATGCCTAGGATCTGGAAAACATATTTATATTATGATTGGTGGTTAAGTTTACTAGTTAATGGTCTACCAAATCTTCTTGTTGTATACATAATACACAACAATTTGGACCCACAAATCCCCTTTTTTATAAGGTTATCCGACGTTAGAATATTGTTGTGAAGTACCACCGAAAGGAAACATTTTAACTTATTTGGAATAGACCATTTTCAAATTCACTTATTCTACCTCTTATTGTTTATTTTTATCTCAAAATGGGCTATGGATTCATAGGTTCAACAAGCTTTAATATTTCCAGAAGAAAATTCCAATCTCCAAACTATAGTATCCCTAGAATTTCTTATCGTCGCCACATTGAGATTAAACTCGTTAATAAAAGAATTTGATTCTCGGGAGTGAGCCTTTGAAATTCCAATCTCGACTACCGAAAATCAATAATTTTTGGAGTCCGAGGATGGAGTTCATATCCTAATGGTGTGTTCGTAGAATAAAAATTTGGAATATAACCATTGTATTATGTCTAAGAATAACTTGTATAGCTTTTCACCACTAAGAAATGGATATTTACCAAGGATGGCTTTATTACCATCTCCTACTCTCCAAGCTAGCCATTTCGAGAGGAAAGAAAAAGAGACCATGAACACTTTCCATAATAAGGAGCCCCTCTTTTTAGCCTTAAAGGACCTTTCCCTACTACAGTCCACCACTGATAGTCTTTTTAAATTTTTTTATTTATTAATTTGACTCCAAATGCCTTCTCCAAATAGAAACATCCATAGTTTTTTTATGGCTAAACCTTGGGAAAATTATTGAATTATACATTACAATTCATTTTTTAATAAGAGGTTACATAAGCAGAAGAATGACGTGGCATATGATGACTCATGACATGAAATTCGTCACATGGACTTCTTTACGACATGGAAATGTTGGGCTATTATTCATGCTCCATTTTATGCTTCTTTTGTAAAATTCTCTTATGTATGCCTCCCTATGGATTATAGGTAGGGAGTATTGAGTGATATCATGTATTGAGTTGTGGTCACAAACTCGTGTCTTTTTTCCTTCCCTTTGGTTGATGACCCTACATGATCAACTAAAAATATGTCTTTCAACATGTTTCCCTTCTTCATATCCTTCTTAATCATCCTCTCATGGTACGATAGATTACCTGTATCTACAATTCCCTTATGAGAAGACGACATGAGTGTGATAAAGATCCAGTCTAGGATGTTGCATGTTGATCCACTAATTAAGATTATGTTAGGTGATAGGATAATGGAGAGGCTTTCTGATTACACAATTTAGAATATCAAGAAGTTAGGGGTAAATCTTGAGCCTTGAGGGTGTGAAATTCCCAATTTAGGTTGGAATGAGGAAGAAAATTATACATTTTTTGAGCTCAGTGAGGCCGAATGTATGGTTGAGTACTATTTCTTAGAGGTAGAGTAGGCTGAGAGATTAATAAATTTCATAGATGAGTACTTCAAGGGTTGCGCTTGAGGTTAAAGACAACACAACGCAGAGTCGAGGATAGACTGGAGGGTTGAATTACACAATTTTTTAAGTCAACGTACTAGATTGATCTCTAAAACTGCAGAGTGCACAGTGTTGGGAGGCAGGAACTTCTCATTTCACAATTTCAAGAGGCAAGACACCAGCTAGATGAATGAGACTGTGAAATGTGTAGTTCAGGAAGGTCAGATGAGGATATGTTCTTTTGTCGGAAGGTTTTTAGAGTTTGACTAAGTGTGGGATCAACGAAGCTGATGTGAATGATGATATGACTTAAGTGTGATCACACACTTAGAATAATTAAAGATACAACAACATAGATCATATAGGACACAAAAACAACTTTTTTTGCGACTCAAAAGAAGGACACTAAAGATAAGCTTTGCGATGACCATGAAAACACTTGTTCGACAATGCTTAAAACTTTTGAAATCAGTGTGTTGGATGGTTACAAGGTAATATTAATTCTTTTACACAAATGTGAACCATTAAAACCACCAAAACAAGAAAATATACATTGTGTGACACTTGATATGTGAAAAGATGACAGTTTATCTCTCTTCCAAAAGAGAGAAAAATACTTAGAGAAAATACAAACCATAGATTTCAATGTTTGCGATGACAATATGAAAGACCAGGGTAGGCCCTAAAATTTGGTGTAGGCAAAATTATTTTAGGGTTTTGTAGAAATGACAACACTTGGCAGCACATTGGTATAATTTTAGCTTCTATGTATTGGTTTGACTATTTTGTGCAGGGTTTTAGTTTTTTAGGAAGTACCGATTCATCATGTTGATCAGTATAGTTTCCCCACTTACCCTGTGAATGAACATAGTCCTCTTTGTTCTGTTCCGGTTGAACACAAATATAGAATTAAGAAATCACGATGTTTCGAATGAGGAGAGTGTAGTTAAGGTGAAGAGCTATATAATTTCAAAGTAGAGTTTTTCATACATTGTCGATATTTATATTTTCATTACTAATTTTATCTCCAACTAATAATTCTTAATTTTTATATTAATCTATTAATTTATTAATTTTGAAAATTATATGGGATAATTATGTGTATCAAAAAATACCAGAATTTAAAATCCAATTACTAATTTTTATATTTTCTACAAATTTATTAATTTTGAAAATTATATGGGATAACTATATTTGGATCAAACAATACCAAAAGGTAAAATGAAAATAATATTTTTTTTATGAAAAATGTTTATTATATTTTATCATAATAACGCTCACTTGTTAGTATTACACAATGTGGGATTCCTACAAAAAATTATGAATTTTCAATTATGAAATTATCTATATAAAATATCAGACAGTGGAAGTGACATTTCATTTTGTTTTATGTGGCCACCATAACCTTTATTTTAATGTCATTTTCTTTTTTTTTGACATTGAAATATAGAAATTGGTATAATTTTCTTATTCTTATTCAATTGGAAGCATTGATCAAGCCTTCATCAAATATGATATTTTGGCAATGATTCATGTATAGGAAGAGTTGATTAGCACTCCCTCTAGGTTAATATTATTCACATAAAGGAATGTTATATTGAAACATGGAAGGGTCAGTTGAACCTTCCACCAAGATTGTATTTTATTGAACAAATTGAGAAAGAGGAATTTTTGGCTAACCCTTCCCAAAATATGGTATTTTACAATTTCATAATATAGAGGAAAAATCAACCAAAAATTCATCTATTATAGTACGACTAAGGATATGGATCACTTATAAGGGTGAACCAAACCTTCCACCATGGTAAAGACATAAAATATTATAATCCTTCAGAAATATTCCAAGGAAGCATTGGTGGAACCTTCCTGTAGGACAATACACTCAAGGAGGAAACAAAAGTGGAAGGGAAAACTAATCACCTTGAATTATAATAGTTGGTATATACAATTGTTCCATGATAATTACCTCAAATATTAAAATAATAGATAAATATTCTAGGTTAGCATTGGTCCTCCTCTCATATAGTATAGTAATCTCAAGGGCATAGGTGAAGAGGAAAGGTTATCCAACCATTGCTCAAATATTCTATTTTACTCACAATTGATGTAAATGAAGGGTTAACTGACCCTCGCCTAATATGGGTTAGTTGATCCCTCCTGAAAAATGTTCTTTATGTGATGATCCATTTCATGGAATGGTCTACCAAACCTTTCTCCATGATAGTATTATTGTGGAGGTGGATCACATAGAAAATTGTGTAATACATCCTCTAGGATATTACTCTCAATGATCTAAATGAAGAGGACTAGTAAACCAACCATTCCTCAAATCCAAAACTTTGGTCATGATTCATGTAGAGGAAGGATGAA
Organism: Pinus albicaulis; assembly: GCA_034641835.2. Taxonomy (NCBI): domain Eukaryota; kingdom Viridiplantae; phylum Streptophyta; class Pinopsida; order Pinales; family Pinaceae; genus Pinus; species Pinus albicaulis. The sequence continues at coordinate 398,769,086 of CM076583.1, read as the reverse complement.
CCAACCTATGCTGCATAATAGTATGATAAATGAGGTGGATCACGCGGAAGTTTCAATTGACCATCTTCTAAGGATAATATTTATAAGGATGTGGAGAAATTGTAAGTATTATCTTACCCCTCCTGCAATGTGATATTTGGGTGATGATTGGTATTTGGTATTTGTTATTTTAGTGATATTTCTTGATGGGATTGGTTATTTTTATAGATAACACATTGACGAAGTTGAAGGAATGGAGACTCATGGTAGTGATATATGGCTTATATGTTGCCTTAGTGTTAGTACTAGAATGTGACATGGATTAAAACATGGTGGAGTAGGGGGTAGTTGTGTGGCACATGATTTGGATTGAAAACATGGGAAATAAATCAATCGGGTGTGAAAATATCTGGGTGTTAAACACAATGATGAATGAAAAAGGGTGATAGTTAGGATTTTGAAGTTTATCTCCAAAATTGTTGACTTTACCCATTGATTAGTCCATTCAGAGAATCATTACCCCTAGCTTATGGAAATACCAATGAGAAATGGTGATGGATAAGAATGATACCATATTAATGGTAAGTATTATTTGTATTCATTATCTAACCATAGGATGCATGCAAGAAGTAGAAAACAACAGATGGACCCAAAATAAGGGTCTTGCAATGACATACTTGTCCCATATGGAAAAGAAGATGCTGACCATGTGGAAAGGGTGTTTTCCAAAGAGTAAAAAAATCATTTAAGTGTTAGGAGGCCTTGATTTTAGAACCAATGGAGTATTTTTTTTTATTTTTTTTTGAGTGATTTAAAGTAGAGAAAGGAATCAAAGAAGTTACATTAAAAACTTTCCTTTGAGGAATATTTTTCCTCCCTCCGTCGACAAGTGTCAATAGTTGGACCTGATGAGAAGGTGATATCAAGAAGGAGGAAAGGTTAATTAAAAGAGTCAATATCTAGTGACATTAATAGGATGTTATATAATTGAAATATTCCATCATGTGTAAGTGAATATAGTCATATCTCGCTCAAAGAATATTTTCTCGTAAGTGTTTTCCAAGCCAACCATAGAAACCAATGGACGATTTTGATGGGCATGCAATTAAGGTGACATGAGCCAAATAAGAATGATATGGATGGAAAGGATATGGTTGATTTAATAAGCCGACAACTATTGCAAAGGGCCCATTAGGGAGGTTCATTAACGAATCTCTTTCCCCCAACTGCTAGGAGGCTTGAGGAGAATTGTTGAAGATGAAAACTAATAGGTTAAGGTGCTAGTCATCGAGTGATGATTTCATACTATAGCCTAAAATTTTTGGTTAATAAAAGGAATAGATATTGAGGATAAAATTGGTATTGTGGGGATGTATTATAGCTCTATCAAGGCCACGGTCACTGAATATTAAGATCTCACATGACCATTATAGTGGTATCGTGGTTTGGGAATGCACTAGAACATAATATATTTCGTTGAATGAAGAAATGATGGTTAAGTGAAGGGTCAAGAAAGTGTAGAATGACAACCTGGTAATATGGAATGATTATGATGTGGAGTATGAATATGGAATAAATCTCAGTGATGCTTCAAAAAAAATTATATGGCTCCTCTAGCCTCTAAAAAATACAACAAGGAGACCAGTAAATGTAATAGAATGGTATTAAAGCTTGAAAATTATGTGCCCCATTTCATGTGGAGACTAGGTGCATGATACAGGAATGTAGAAGTGTAGGGGATTGGGGGAAGGTTACCGAAGGGTCATTTTATTATGAGGACTTAGTGGTAGATGTGGTTTATATTTCTTGTTTCAAAAATTGTGAGTGTTTTTTTTATTTCTTTAATCATGCACATGTTCTATATTTCTTTAAATCAACCAAGTGATTTTAAATAATAGTTTTTTTACGAAAGATATAAATGAGGTGAATTTGAATTTTAATGCAACATGAACGTGTTCCATATCACCTAAACCATTCCTCATCATAAATGTATGTGTCATCTCTACTCTAGCTAAGTGTATTTCTTGGAATTAACTTCAGTGAAAACAAACCTAGATTTTAGAGCCTAGTTAACTAAGCTACAACTCGAAATAATTAGTGCTTTTATTTAGGATAAACACTATCAGCTAAATTTACCGAGCCATCTATCATAACACGTGTGATACCAAAAGGTGTTCAGTATTCAATGATAATGCACTAGATCAATATGTGTTGCACCTTCCATTAGGATGTGTGCTAGTATTTAGGCTTATTCTTGGAGGAGAGATACTTTTATCTTCAGAACTCTCTCTCTCTCTCTAAAAATGTATATCTTCTCCTACCCATCCCCTTCCCTCTCTCTCTCCACCCATTCCCCTTTTATTTTCCTCACATTTTCTCCTGCTCTCCATTGCTCTCCATCCCCCCATTTCAATCTCCATCCATCGTTGTCTCTTTCGATCACACTCCTCTCTGTTAGGGTCCTATAATAATAGGATTCATAATTTTTTATTTGAATTTGATTATTATTTTAATATGTACATACTTTTATTTCTGCAAATTGTTTTCCCATATTAGAAAAATAAAAAATTTAAAGACGGTAAAAGACCTAAAAGAAAAATCAAAGGGCTTGAAATAAAAAATATCAAAAAGAATATGAAAATGGACCCCAAACAAAAATAGATAAAAAATAAAACATGAAAGTGATGCAAATCCAAATGCCACTACTATTTACTTTTACTGCAAAAATTAAATATTGTGTGCAACTTGTAAAAATGCCACAATCCATGAAGGTCAAACAGGTTAATCTTGACTTCTCATGCTTTAAATTTTATGTTGTTTGATAGAGAATAGATATCTAGCCAAAAAATATAATCTTGGTAGATCAGTAGTGACGTGGAGAATAATGAGGAGCTCAACAGTTTAATCTGAGCCCTTGGAAGAAATAAGGATAGAATTAGTTAGTTTTTTGTTTTAAAAGAAAATGAATAAGGGTTTTGAAGCTCAAATTCACCCATGTAAATGAAGAAAACATGTTAGGGTAGCAGATGGGTAGATACAAGTAGTTTTTCACAAGCATGGATATCAGAAAATTAGCCATTCCATTTACTAATTCCCCTTCCAAAATCGTTTCCCTTGTAAAAATACCTTCTTCCCCTGCATTTTACTCTTTCCTCTTTTTCCCCCTTGCAAAAAAATTATTTTCCTAAGTAAAAAACATATTTTACTTAGGAAAAGAGAAAACCCTTTTACTAATTCCCCTTTTGTTCAAAAATACCCCAAAAATCAAAAAATATTTTAACCCTAAGTCTAAAAAATGGTTAAACAGCTACATATCAGGACCCACTATGAAGAAATCTAACTCAATATCATGTTTTACATTAGGCTTAGTGTATTCTACATATCCCACATTACATTACTTTATTAACATTCACTTAATGTATTAACCTTTACCCCGTATTAATATAAAACCTTTATATATTATTCCCCACCCATATTATTATTTAAACATATAGTTTAAATCCGCACATATTATATAATCCCGGTCCCAATATATATTATCCTCGCTAGTTATAAATTTACACATACCCGCATACCATTGGTTATATTATAAAGCCCCAACCATATCACAAATTAACCAATAGTATAAAGTCTTGATTATGTGTATTAAACCTTAATTTTAATACATATTAACCTCCCACATCAATTAAACCTCGGGCCCCATGTCATATGATCTCGCGACTCCATCGCACCATCCTAGTTGTCCAATCTTCATCCGCCAAATCCAACCGTGAGTATTTCTTATCACTCATTTCATTACCCGATAGTTATTTGTAATATCCCGTTTCGAGGATATCTCTAGAACATGACAAATTCCAACCAAAGATAGTCTGGGAGGGAATTTACCGGATATTTCGCCTTTAAAAAGAGGACGAGATCTGGAGGCTACCTGGCCATTTCCAGACTATGTCTAAGAGTGAAAGATAAATGCACCAAGTGGTATAGAAATAGAATGCTCAAAAACAATAATAGACATATAATATCATAGAAAGAGAATACGACAACTACGGTAACTATGACAACTCATCCAGAAAACATAGAGAGGAAATGCCGAGCCATTTTATTAATCTGAGAAATTTAATGAAGTACAATAGGTGATCTTGCTCAAAGCAAGTGAAGAAACACTCTCAGAAAATACAGGAAATGGCTGCTCTATGAACTGCATTCCAGCTGCTAGGAAACTGTCGTGTAGCTGCTATTACTGGAATGGACTGAAGATTAGGGGTTGATCCCCTTGCCGGAATGAGCTGAAAATTGGAAAATATCCTCTCCTCAATAACCCAGAAAAAATCCAAAAACCATTCCAAGAATGGTCGACCCTGAAAATCACCAGAAACTGCCTCCCCAGTGAATTACGCTGGCCTCTAAGGCTCTGCGCAGTGGCTAGATGGTAACAGCTGGAATACTGCCTCAAACTCTGCCAAAAGTCTCCTAGGGGAAAAGGCTGACCCTCTGCTCAGAATCCTGGCGAAATAACCTGTAGAAAACCCAATTCGAAGCTCCTCCACAATGGACTGCGTCCTCTCTCCCAGTGACTACACATTCTCTCTAAGCTCTAGCTCCGCAAAAAACACAAAAAATAAAAAGACTCACAAAATACTGAAAAACCAACCTTGCCCGAGCAGGCACTCGAAGTCCCCGGGGGCTAAGGCCGAGACCTCCGACCTGAGACACTCAATGCACTAAATAGTGCTGCAGACAGGCTAAACAACTAGCATACTCAAGAAGACAAATGTCTCACTCAAAAATCATCAACTCAAGAATGAATCAAATGAGGAGGCTCCTCCATCTTTTATAACGTTGGTTTCCCTCCAAAACCCAACGTAGCCTCTCTCTCCTCCACATACTCATCCTTATTTGCACAGAAGCTTGCAAAAACTTCTAGAATGTACGTAGGCCCTCCTCCTCTACGTGGTGTTAGGGCCCCCCCTTGACTTCCCCTTAAGTCACAACATTGTGCTACTAGGTGGATGTCTTATTTCACTTAAGTGAGTTAGACCCTCTTCACTCACTTTTTCATTTATTTACAAACTATAGACGGAAAGCTAACAAAATCGAATATTCCAATTAGCTATCGCTAATTAGGTATATCACAATCTCCCCCGGAAAAAATGTTTCTTGTCCTCAAGAAACTGAAGTGATGGATGCTGCAAAATCTTCTCGCTCTCCCAAGTGGCATCCTCATCCGACAAATTCTTCCACCTCACCAAGAATTCCTGGACCATCCTGCTCCGTAACCGCCTCTCCCTGGTATCAATAATGGCCTCCGGCTGCAACACCAAGTGCCCCTCATCATCTGTAGGTGGTAGCTCCTCTGTCACTGTCACCTGCTGCCCCAGCGCCTTGTTCAAGCATCATACATGGAAAATGTTGTGAATCTTGCTGCCTTGGGGCAGCTCCAACTCATATGCAACCTGCCCAATCCTGCGTATCACCTTGTATGGCCCGTAAAAGCGAGGCTTAAGCTTCTCATCCCCCTTCTTCTTTAGCGATGACTGTCAGTATGGTTGTAACCGTAGGTAGACCAAGTCCCCTACCTCAAACTATCTCTCCACTCGACCTCGGTCGGCATACAGCTTCTGTTGGTACTGTGTTGTAGCCAAATTATCCTTGAGAGCTCGAAGGATGTCCTGACTCTCTTGGATCGAAATATTGGCTCTAGGAGCCTTACTAGCACCAAACATCACATCAGAAAAGGATAAAGGATGGTACCCATACAAAGCATAAAATGGTGACATACCAATAGACATGTGATGTGTCGTGTTATAGCAGTACTCCCCCAATGCAACCATCTCAACCATGCTCGCTGCTGCCCACTGACATAGTTACGCAAGTAGCCTTCCAGCCACTTGTTAACTATCTCTGTCTGTCCATCCGTCTATGGGTGGTAACTGGCACTTGGTGCCAGCTGCGTCTCCACTAGTCAGAAAAGCTCGTGCCAAAATCTTCCCATGAAACGACTGTCTCTGTCATTGATGATGGTCTTAGAAAGACCATGCAACCTGAAAACCTCTCTGAAGAAAATCTTGGCCACCTGTACTGTTGTTTAATGCGTGGATATGGCGAAAAATTGCCCATACTTTGTTAGTCGATCAATGACAACAAAGATACAATCCTTGCCCTGCACCATGGGCAACCCAGTGATGAAATCCATCGAAATGCTCTCCCCTTTCCCCTCTGGAATGGGAAGAGGCTGCAACAGTCCTGCGAGATGGATCATCTCCCCCTGATTCCTCTGACAAACATTACACTCCCTGACGTGCTAGAGTACGTCTTCCTTGAGGCCCTTCCATGAGAACCTCTCCCTAATGGCCCTGCAGGTTTTGGTAAACCCCTGATGGCCTGCCAATGGAGAATCGTGTGATGCCTGGAGTATCTTCTTCTTAAACTGAATCCCTCAGTCAAGATGATCTCATCAACCGCCCTGTACCTATCATCCGCCACCTGTCCTTCTAGCACCTCACATGCAAATCTGTCCTTGGAGTACTCAACCAAAATTCAAGCCCTCCAATCCGCATCCAAGATCATAAGAAATAATGTGGTTGGTCTACGTGAAAGGGCATATGCTACCATGTTATTCTTACCCTTGACATACTCAATGTCAAAGTCGTATGCTTGGATCTTACTGATCCACTTCTACTACCTCTCCTGTAGCTGCTTCTGTTCCAAAAATAACTTGAGGCTGTTGTGATCAGTCCTCACCCTGAACCTGTTCCCTACCAAGTACTGCCTAAATTTGGCCAAAGCTTGCATGATGGCCAACATCTCCTTGTCGTATATGGAATAAAACCTCTCATGCGGAAGGAGCTTCTAGCTCTCAAAGGCTATAGGGTGTCCCCCCTACAACAATAGTACGCCGATCCCCTCTCCCGATGCATCACACTCCAAGAAAAATGGCTGCGTAAAACATGGCAATGCAAGCACTGGGAAGCTACTCATCACCTCCTTGAGCCTATCAAAGGCTCGCTACGTTGTATCTGACAAACTGAATGCCCCCTTTTCTGTCAAATCTGTAAGGGGTGTAGCAAGCTATGAGAATCCTCTGACAAAATTCCTGTAATAGGTACATATCCCAATGAACCCTCGAAGTTCTGTCACATTCTTCGGCTTCGTCCAATATCTGATGGCTCTAATCTTCTCCTCATGGATCCTCACTCCGTCGAATGCAATAATGTGTCCCAAATATAACATCTTCATCATCTCAAACTCACACTTGGAGAGCTTAGCATAGAATTGTTGCTCTTCGAAGATGCGTAGCACTGCCTCTATATGATGGAGATGCTCCTCCCAATTCTTGCTATATATGAGTATGTCATCGAAGAATACCAATACAAACTTCCTCAGATGACTGCAGAAGATATGGTTCATGCAAGACTGAAAGGCATAACAAAAAACTCAAAGTGCCCATAATGACACCTGAAGGGAGTCTTGGGAATGTCCTGTTCCCTCAAGCGAATCTGGTGGTACCCTGATCTCAAATCAATCTTCGAGAAGAACTTAGCTCCTCTCAGCTCATACATCAGCTCATTGATCCTGGGTATACGGTACCTATTCTTCATAGTCTTCTTGTTTAGGGCCCTGTTGTCAATGCACATCCTCAAGGTGTTGTCCTTCTTCTTCACAAGCACTACAGAAGAAGCAAACAGACTCGTGCTCGGTCTGATTTGTCCAAGAGCCAAAAACTCCTCGATGGCCCGCTCAATCTCATCCCAATAGGCTTTGGGATGCCTATAGGGTGTAGTAATCACTGCCTGAATACCCTGCTCAAGCTCGATGGTATGCTCAAACCCTTTATCTAGTGGCCGACCTGGTGGTATATCCCCAAACACTACCTCATGCCTGTCAAGGATGGCCTGTATACCTGGATGAACTGCTCGATTGGTGGTCTCTACCTCTAATGCCCGCAACTCAACTGCCCACTCTATGTCTCCCTTCTGGAAGTCTGCCTCCATCTAGTGTGCCAAAAATGTCTGAGGTGGGTAAGTATGCATCCTGCGGATCTTCTCATGATTTCTGGTCTTCTTATCATCCCACTCCATCTCTAAGGCCTCCCAATCTGTGGTGACCTTCCCCAGAGTAATTAGCCACTGAGCACGTAGTACCACATTGGTATCTGGTATGTTGACCACAAAAAAGTGATCAGTCACAGTGTAAGTACCCATCGTCACTGCCAACTTTGGAACATACCGGGCAGACTGCATTGTCTGGGCTCCTGGGACCAAGACTGAAAACCCGTCAAAACTCTCGGTAGGTATATCCCTCCGCTCAACCACATGTGCATCAATGAAGTTGTGGGTTGCCCCACTGTTAACCAGTATTGATACTCGTTAGCCACGTCCTGTCCCTCATACGCGCAACGTCAAATACTTAGGAACTCCTCGCAAAGATGCAAGGGCCCCTCTTGTGGGTGAAAAAGATGCACCTCCTGTCCCTGGAGGTGGAGGAAGCAATTGATCCTGGTCCGTATGACTATATCCTGCCTCCTCCTCGTCATCCTCCTCATCCTCTTCCTTGCTATCATCAAAGAAGACCTCAATGAAGTGTGATTTTCCAGTAGCACACCTATGCCCTGGTGCCCACGGCTCTTGACACGTGAAGCACAGCCGCTTCTTCCTCAACTCCCTCCTAGAATCATCATCTATCTGTGCCCGACCTAGATTCCCCTTTGGAGGAGGAACCCTCACATCCTTCCCCTTGGGCTGGAAGCCCTGTCTCTGGGGGTAAGGTGTCCGCATCCTGGGCAATGCATCCTGTAAGTCCTTGGTCCTGCTGATAGCATCCTGGAGTGTAGTTGGTCTAGTAGATCTGACTAGACCTCGAAGTGGCTCTGCCAATCCCTCCACAAACATATAGATCATCTATGTTGTGGATAGTTCTGGCACCATAACCGAGACCCTCAATAAATCTGAGATGTAGGTCTCTGGGTTCCCTGTCTGCTTGAGCTTCGTCAGCTCAAAAAAATGTTGTTCCGAATCTCTCCGCTCAAAATGCTCCATCAACCTCCTGGTAAATTCGGCATATGTCATCACTGTAGAGTGTCCGAGTTTAACCATCCCATGGAACCACCAGTCCTGGGCCTCACCATCCAAATGTAGTGTGCCACCCTGATGGCCTCCGTCTCTGACATCTAGTTAAGCTGGAAATAGATATCCAGCTTCTCCACCCAAGACTTTGCCGAACTGTTTGATGATCCATCAAACGTAGGCAAATGAAATCTAATATATGCACAGTGGGAATCTCGATCATGATAATGCCGATGCCCTCTATGATGGTCGCAAGGTCTACTATCCCACTGGAGCTGCACAAAATCTCTGAATGTTAGAGCATCCCTGAACTCTTTCCCGTAGGACTAATACTCTACAAAATACTCATCTAAGTGTCCATGCTCTGCCTCCTGCTGGGCTCCTTCCCCTATATCTGCTCCCAAGAAAGTGGGTATGGTAGAGCGGGTAGATGCACAGGAAGCCGTCGGCTGAGGAATATCATGTTGAGCAGCATCCTGCTCCAAAAAGTGGTGGGTGTACCTGATCCCACCCCGACCTGGAAAAATCACGGAGTCTCACGCTGCCTAGCCTCCACAGCTATGAACCTCTGTCCCATCACCTCAATCTATCTAGCTAAATCCTGCACAGACTTGAGGAGTGCCTCTCCAAACTATTTGGCCTCTATGTCATCTGGCATCGGCTCTTGCTCTCTTAAATCTACTACAAGCTCCACATGTTTTGTGTCCATCATAGGCTCTCTCTCCTGATCTGCATCCTCTACCTGGGCATAGTCTTCCTCTTCGTAGTTGGTCTCCAACCTACGCTCACAGTCTCTATACTTCCTGCTTCTGTATGGTCTCTTTCCCGATGTCATAGACCATATGTTGAGCCAGAACTATGCTCTGATACCACTGTAATATCCCGTTTCGAGGATATCTCTAAAACATGGCAAAATCCAACCAGAGATAGACTGGGAGGGAATTTACCGAATATTTCACCTCTGAAAAGAGGATGATATCCGGAGGCTACCTGGCCCTTTCTAGACTTTGTCTAAGAGTGAAAGATAAATGCACCAAGTGGTATAGAACTAGAATGCTCAAAAAAAATAATAGACATATAATATCATAGAAAGAGAATATGGCAACTACGGCAACTATGAAAACTCATCTAGAAAACATAGAGAGGAAATGTTGAGACATTTTATTAATCTAAGAAATGTAATGAAGTACAATAGGCGATCTTGCTCAAAGCAAGTGAAGAAAAACTTTCATAAAATACAGGAAATGGCTGCTCTATGAACTGTGTCCCAGCTGGTAGGAAAATACCATGTAGCTGCTACTGCTGGAATGGACTGAAGGTTAGGGGCTGATCACCTTGCCGGAATGAGATGAAAATCGGAAAATCTCCTCTCCTCAACAACCCAGAAAAAATCCAAAAACCATTCCAAGAATGGCCGACCCTGAAAATCACCAGAAACTACCTCCCCAGTGAATTACACTGGCCTTTAAGGCTCTGTGCAGTGGCTAGATGGTAACAACTAGAATACTACCTCAAACTCCGCCAAAAGTCTCCTGGGGGAAAAGGCTGACCCTCTGCTCAGAATCCTGGAGAAATCACCTGCAGAAACCCCAATCCGAAGCTCCTCCATAGTGTACTGTGTCCTCTATCCCAGTGACTACGCAGTCTCTCTCAGCTCTAGCTCCGCAACAAACCCAAAAAATAAAACGACTCACAAAATACTGAAAAACCAACCTTGCCCAAGCAGGCACTCGAAGTCCCCCGGGGCTAAGGGCGAGATCTCTGACCGGAGACACTTAATGCACTAAACAGTGCTGCAGATAGGCTAAACAACCAACGTGCTCAAGAAGACAAATGTCTCACTCAAAAATCATCAACTCAAGAATGAATCAAAAGAGGATGCTCCTCCATCTTTTATAACGTTGGTTTCCCTCCAAAACCCAACATAGCCTCTCTCTTCTCCACATACTCATCCTTATTTGCACAGAAGCTCGCAGAAACTTCTAGAATGTACGTAGGCCCTCCTCCTCTACGTGGTGTTAGGCCACCCCCTTGACTTCCCCTTAAGTCACAACGTTGTGCTACTAGGTGGATGTCTTATTTCACTTAAGTGAGTTAGACCCTCTTAAGTCACTTTTTTATTTATTTACAAACTATAGATGACAAAATAACAAAATCAAATATTCCAATTAGTTGTCGCTAATTAGGAATATTACACTAGCACACCCCAAACCTTGGGAAAAGTGCAGTTTTCGGGCTCTCCCTCCCCTCTATGTGGCCGATTTTCGTTGGATCGCACCATTCAAAACAATACAACTTACCACCTTTACTCATTACGAAAACTACTTTTTTTTTTCTCCAGCGCGCCTAAACCACCCTGTCAATTCAAAATTGACCGCCCATTAAATGCATTCAGTGTTGTTAAAAATGCATAAAACCGCCCATTTGCACCTTTTTTTTCACCTTTCTGTTATATTTTACACTAAATAAACACTGTCGATGATTTTTCTTACTACCAGACCATGTTTCTGACCTCATTTTAAGCCCAATTTAATATAATTCAAATATATTTGATGAAATAGACCATTTCAGAACTAAATCAGGGCTTATAAATACCAGCTAAAGGTTTGGAAAACTTTCTTCCACCTCAGAAACCTTTCTACAGAGAAAATATTCATTTTCCTGGTATTCTTAAAAATAAAAGACCTATTCCTGGATATAAAGAAGTAATACAGCTAAATTGAATCATTTAGGAACCTTTTGCAATCCTAAAAGCCCCGTTACTTCCTGAAAACCCCTTTTTCTGTAAACCCTTGGCATATTTTCATAAATTTTGAAGCCTTGGACTGTTTAAGATCACAGATTGAATAAACTAAAGAAGTTTAAAGCCTCTGTATACCTGAAAAATACTTCTGTGCCTTTCAATTCATTTTCTACTGACTCTAAATGTCTTTTTACCAAATTTCAAGGTCTTCAGATTTCCTTTTTTTTATAGATATTACAGTTTAAGATAATTGAGAAAATTTATACCTTTGCAGACCAAAGATAGAGCCCCTGCTATATCCAAATTCCTTCTGAAAACTATTATAACTTTCAAAGGTGATCCTACAGGCCTAAATCAGTATTTGTAAAGTCAAAAGAGTAATATAATTGATAAATCAAGAAATTCAATGGCTTCAAAAAACATTGTACCTATCAATACTCTACAACCCCCTGATGTACATATAGAGCACATTCCATTAGCTGACACAGACTTCAAGATTATTTATAGAGTAACAGAATTCAACCTTCTTGAGCTTCACTGCTGGAGCCAAGAAAAAGCCATAGATCAGGTTGATGAAGTATTCATCTGGGAGTCAAATTTACCAAAATATGTTGTTCTTCAGACCTACCAATGCCAAAAAGTGATTATACTTTCTCAATCATGCTACTTCTCTCATCAAAGAGCCATCATAAACCCTGAAAATAAGTCTTATTTACCATTACTGCTGAGTCAATTAATCAGATGCTCCAAATATAGCCTATGCCCTCACTCAGTTATACATCAAACTAGACTTCCCCAAGAGGTTCTAGATATTTAAAATCTTCATGCCTTCTTCTATAGAAATTCCCAAGATAAATCCTCCAAACCCTTCTGCAAAATTCTCTAAAAGGACAAGACATATCATTTCCATGTTGTCTTTCATTCTTGGCTACTTTACAGATGAACATGTTGATATTGCAGTGTTAGGTTTTCTATCTACATTTACACCTGGTCAGTCTCCTGCTACCATTTTTAATTTTTCTTAGTATCTTGCTAACAGTATTCATGAGCAGTTGATCAAAATGCCTTATGAAGTTGTTTTCAAGTATTCTTCATTTTTATTTCACATGTTCCTATATTTTCAGTCCGAGAAGTTTAATATAAACCTTTAGAATCTTGATGTTGAAGGAAATCCTCAATCAATCATCTTTTGGACTTCCTTGATAAGGAAAGACTCCAATGAATTCAATTATATGGATTTTTCAGATTCCTTCATTCATCCCATGGTAAATTTTCTGAACAGAAGCATGCAACCCAAAATTAGTGAAGAAATTAAAAAAAAATTGTAGTTGTCAGAGCATAATATGGTAGGTGATTGGTACATGTATCAAAATCACACTGAAATATGAGTATATCGATCGAATATGATTCCATATAAACTACCTAAATACCTCCCTATGAGGTTATTTCCCCTTGAATACCTAAGGAATATTCTTAATTTAGATGCATTTAATGTTTTAACAGCAAAGAAGAAGACACAATTAAAATTGAATAATCAGGTTGGTCCTTTTATCTGTAGCAATAAAGATGCAGGTATAGAGGTTGAAAATCAATTGCAAGAGTTGAATTTTAGTCCCAATTTCTTTTGGTATTATGATCCCCTTGGAGTGATAAGTAAAATGAGAGTTAAGTGTAGACTCATTCCATATGTACATGAAAAGAAGCTAGAGATTGAGAAATTCTCAAACCAATCTAAATGGTTGGAGAATATCTTGCTAGAGGCAGGGAAGCAAAGTGATACTAGTCAAAATTTTCAATAGAGACGAAGGATCCCATACTATAGAGACTACAACAGAGACAAAATTCAAATTGAGATACAGTAAAAAGCCAAACCTAAATCTTGCTAATGAAGAAGTGGAAACAATAGAGGTGATTGAAAGAGAAACTGCAGCAAAATACAATGCACTTCCTACCAAAATTGAAGAAGAACAACATCCTGCTACTTTAAAGAATTGGTTAATTCAGAAGCATCACAATATAGAAGTCTCTTCATCTAAAAAACCAACAGAAAAGCACATGGATGTCAAAGAAATATATAAATAAATCAAAGCCAGAAATGAAGAAATTAAGACATAAATATATTCTTAGTATCTGAAAAAAACTCCTGGCATCCAGAATAGGCTACTTTCATCCTTTGAATATAAGAATAAAAAGATGTTGATGACATTCTTCAACCCATAGTTTAGACTCGTAAGTCATCTTCTGATTACAAAAATATATATTTTGAAGTCCCGGTCTAGGATATTCATCCTCTGGACCAAATTGAGTTTCATAGGTAGGCATGGGAGATCATTTATTATAGAATAAAAACCAAGGCCATTAGTGCACAAAAGCTGCAAAACACTCTTGCAAATATCAGAGATCAACTCAAATTTGAAAAGGCTTCTTCAGAGGAAAAAGATAATAGAATTAAATCCTTGGAAGAGCTAGTGATTGAAGTAGTATATGATCCTGAAAATGTTAAAGTTGCAGAAGAACTGATCAAGAATAAAAATTCATACATTGTTGCATTAAAGAAGCAACTAAAACCGCCCCCTACTGAACATCCTCAAGCGAATGTAGTCTTATAGGATACCAATCAGAAAGATGAGATGATGAATCTCATTTTATAGTTGACTGCTCAGATAAAGTAAATGGAGAATGAAATGGACAAGTTGGTCCAAGATAAAAAGGATAAAGAAGAAGAAATTTGAGTCACAGTGATTCTTGTAGTTACTACTGTTGTACCTTCTACACTAGCTGAATCACTGGCACCTACAGTCCCCATTGCTACAGCATTACCTGCCACTTCATCAACCACTTCAACTACAAAATCTTCAACAACAATAGCACAACATTCATATGAATCAAGTAAGCTGGTAAAATCTATGCAAGACATGACTATTCAGACCAATGAGATAAAGAGACTTAAAGAACAGCATAAAAGTCTTGAAGATGAAAACAAACTTTCCAAAATAATGCATAATGATGAAGAAAAAAGAGCCAAAATATTAAATGAGTAGTTAAAAAAGTTAGAAAAAAAACTAACACTGAAAGAACCAATGGAAAATGTCAAGAAATAACTATGGTCGAATATCATTGAATCTGTCAATGATATTTGGTCATCCATACAGGTCATATATGATCAGAAGGAATTAGTAAAATCAGCAAGAGAAGAAATTCGAAAGATCAAAGAAGAGCTTGGTAAGAAACCTAAAGAAGCTCTTGAAATAATAAAATTTCTAAATTATAAGAACATGCAAGAGCTTGAAGAAATTGGAATTAATGACAGGACATAAACCATCCTAGAAGTTAGGAAGGTAATTTCTAAGAAGAATGTGATGATACAATTAGAAGAGAAATGTCAGAACATGGAGGTTTCTGTCACAGGGTTCATTATCAAGTTTGATGTTCTAAGGAAAAAAGGCCTTCCCAATCCTCTAGTTATTAATGAAATATTAATGAAGCAGGATGAATATGATAAAAAGATAAGAGATTTTTCCAAGGAGAAAGTGAAGAATTCAGCCTTGCAAGGAATCCCATCATGGAAGGTACTTTACAAAATATTTGAGAATTTTTTTTACCTACAACATGAGGTGATACACATATTTTCCAGCAAACCCACATTCTCAAGTATACTAAAGCTAATGAGAATTTCAGGAGGATGATGAAAATCAAATTACCAAAGGCTGAACTTTGGGAAAAATTGACTGATTTACTATGAAATCAGATTGTAGTAGAAGCAAAGAAGTAAAGGTTAAAACGATATTTACAGTTTGGAAGTGAAAGAGTATCATTGGAAGATTATTAGGATAATGAGTATCAAGATAAAAAGTCAGAATTTAAAAATAAAAACAAGAATTACAAATCAGAGATGAAGCATCTAGCGTGAAAGGCACCTCACTATCCAGCTGAAGCCTTCATTGAACAACAAAGAGAGAAAGAAGTAACAAAATGAAGACAACAAATAATTTATTTCAATAAAAAGGGGACAACTAGCATTATTTAGAAAGCTTTCACTATCTTCTTGCATGAAGATATTTCTTTTCCATGAATAATTCTTAAGTTTGTTTTAGGATATTTTGTAAAGAGTTTTTTGTATAAATACTTCTCATTTAGAAGTATTGAGTGTGGATGAATTGCCGAAAATTTATATAGTTGTACTATTCTGAACCTAAGGGTTATTGTACTAATTTCAAGTCAGCAGACTGGATTAAAGAAATAAAGTATCATATTACAGGATTCATGTGTTGGGCCACTGCAGTGAAGTATTTTCGCTCGTTTCCTTGTCAATTTCTTATGGTTTTCCATCAATACTTGAATGCGTTCTAAATCTAAATGATAATTAGGAATTTTTGTTTCAGAATATGTTAAGAGCACTCTGTTTTGACTGATTATCATTTATATGTTTTCCACTAATATCTAGATTAGGGAACCCTTAATTGGTCCCTTGTTCCTCTATCTTGGTTTGACTATTTTGCACAGTGTGTTAGTTCTTTAGGAAGTATTGATTCATCATGCAGATCACTATGGTTTTCCCACTTACCCTGTTAATGAACATAGTCCTCTTTTCTCCATTCCGATTGAACACAAACATAGAATTAACAATATCACAATGTTTCGAATAACGAACATGTACTTTAGGTGATGAGCTATATATTTTCGAAGTAGATTTTTTATACAATGTTGATATTTTTATTTTCATTACTAATTTATCTCCAATTACTAATTTTTAATTGTGTATCATCCATCATTATAAGCAATAAAAACACCTCTCGCGATTCTACGCACGGGATATGTCTTTGTCCATCGCATTAAGCCTTATTTATATGTCGGTCTGCTCTTCATTTTTTCATTCACAAGATTTCAAGATTTAATACTTTACTACATGGTAAATAATAAACGTGTTCATGCACGATGCCCTTGTCAATCACTTTCACCTTTGTAAGTCATTTCTCAGTGCAAGAACTTTCCTTATAAGCCTTATTTATATCTCTGTCTTCACTTCCATTTTTTTTAGAGGCTTTCATGATTTAATATTTTGGGATATGTAGTTTTGGTGGTGACTAATTAATAACATTATCATCTGGGAAACAAAAAACTCTATTGTGAACTTTATAAAAAAAAAATACTTATCAAACTAATAACAAAATAAAAAAATATGAAAACTATATTTACCAAAATTCAAAAATCTTCCAGCTCAAAATATTGTTCACCATTATCAAATTCAATAAATGCGCCCTGTTATTCCAATGTTTATATGAAATTTGGTGGAAGAAAAAACAATATTTTGTAACACTTAATTTCAACATTTTAGAGAAAACATGCTTTAGTAAAGGCCTAAACCTATTTCCACCAGCATAGAAGGCAATTGTGGTTAATTTATTTAATTAAAGGGGTGGATTGTTGAGAATACTAAAAAGAGAATTCTTAGAGCCTTAGAGCCTTCCTCCCCTCTAGAGTAAAATATTATTTCATTCCCCCCACAAAGCAAGAAACTAATAGTAATTCTCCAAGAAAACCTAAAAGCCAACATAGAAAAATAATTAGAATAACTTATTAGGTCATAAAGAGGTACCTGAAATGAGGTTATATTTTCAAAGTAGTGATATGAGTTCCCATTCATTCCATGTAGGGGAAATATATTTCCTTATATTGCATATAACAGTTCGAGTTGTATTCTTTCTGGAGAAGAAAATCACACCCTTGCCATGTGAAAAATTTATTGTGCTAAGTTTCTAATGTAACCTTGTCTTTATTTTTCCATCATAGAAGTTATACTTGGTACTTTACCACCACATGGTGTAATTAGTGGTGGATTATAGGGTCATCTTGTCACTATACCTTCATATTAATTCTCAAAATAGACTCATAACATTAGAAACTATAAGTATGGATTTAGTACTCTTTTATATCCACCTTATTTTCATGGTGAGCCACATCAATTCCTTTTCTCATACTATACATGAAAACTACCACTTAGTGAGTTGAGGGCCTGACAATATATATGCAAAGTTGTAGCTCTGCTTGTTAAAACCCCACTTCAGTATTTATTATTAACATCATTTAGAGATTAGTTACACTCTGTAGATATATGAAATTTGAATTCATTCAAATGACACATTTACTATGTTTGATTCAATTACTTTACCATTTACTAAAAAATCTAGAAAAATATCGGTTTTGCACTTAAGATTAGAAAGAATAACCTTGATATTTGTTTGACATGCTAATCTTGATATAATTTTATAATTTTATTAATTTCTGATACACTAATTAAAATCTCATACTACATATTAGACACATCATAACACTTTTGACCTAAATAATCAACACCTTTTATAAAAAAAATATTTATATGAGAAAAACTCATGATAACACTTTTTATCTAAATACTCAACTCTTTTTATATGTAATATTTTTATAAAAAAAAATTCATTGATCATAACACTCGAATTGAAATATAAGAAACATGATCTTATGTACCTACAAAATTGAGGGTTTGAAATCAGTATATATAGTAAGATAAGTTTCCTTAATTTAATGTACATGTCTTGGAATGTAATACTACATACTAGAATCATGACAACGCTTGATCTAAAACAGCATGAGGTATTCATGAAAATAATAATGTCCCAACAATAAATGAAGAATTTCTAGAGACCCTTGAAGTATAGTATTTAATTTCGTGCTTTGATTATTATACTTGATGATATTGGGCTCTCAATGACGCGAATTCTCTTTTCTTAAGGAGAAAGAAACCTTTCGAGATCAGTCGTGTATAACCATCTTCTCGTTTCCTCGTAATATTCTTCACATATAACAAATTTTCTATTTAAACTCCCAATTTAACTTGTTCTAAAGATGACGGTTTAACGTTTTGTAATTTCATATTATGTATAAGTAGTAGAAATGATTTTCATATATATATATGTCGTAGAAATGATATATATATATATATATATATATATATATATATATATATATATATATAATCTCACCATCTTTCATTTGTCATAATTATCTCCATCTAATAAATGTTTTTCTCAATATATCTAATTTGTTATTGTGATGATTAGTGACGAACTTTGTTCATATTAATAAGTATATATTTTGTAATTTCATGTTAGTATATTAATGAATTTTTCTGATTCGAGAAGTTTTAATAAAAAAATGGTTGTTTATGGTTTGGATGGAGATAAATGATGTTTTTTTTTTATATTTTTCTTTTAATTAAACATGACTGGAAAAAAAGAGTTTAAAACATCCATTTGTCTTTTCCCAATTCCACTGGTTATAGAAATAACGATTGACGACATTGCTTGATAGCATATATTTTGTGATTTCAAATTCTTATATAAAATTATTATATTAATGAATTTTTTTTGAATTTTTTTTAAGTAATCTTAGTTAATTTACAAAATAGTTACGTATTTATTTATATGAAGCTAATTTATATAAAAGACATTTTGTATTTATTCTCTAATTGATTCAACTAGAATATGATTTGAGATTAATATATATCACTGAGAAGCTCTTAGATATTGTTTTTTTTAATGAAATGAGACAATTTGTGTTTTAACTTTTTGTTTATTGGTCTAAAACATGATTATATATATATATATATATTAATGAATAGATTTTTTGTATTTCTTTATGAGTTCGTTAATTGATTATATATTGAAAAATATAGTGGTGCCTTTGTTTATGTCTAAATTAGTTATTTATTCTTTCTAGAACATGATTTTGTATATATGACTGATTAATTTTTAGATATTTAGGTAATTTGGCTTATTATATAAAAAATAATTGTTAATTTTTTTGTTTAGATTCACATAATTCGTATAATGACATTTACTTTATTTTCTCAGTATCATTTAACTACATAATTGGAATAAATGTTAATTAAGAATTAATTATATATATTTTTAGTCATTCTTAAAAAAATATATATGTATATTATAATTTATATGATTAAATATATTTTTTCAGTGTTAAAAAAATATTTTCTTATTCTTGACTAATCAAAAAAGGTACATATTTTATTTCTAAAGCATTTCTCGAGCAAGAAACAGAAGAGTTTGTAAAGAATGTAACTGAATGGATCATATACTTGTTGTGGTCTAGAAATTCCTACAAAAATATAAAGCTGCAATGCATGAGAGAAAAATCTAAATTACATTTTAAAAATGTCGAAATAATGGATCAAATTTACAAAGGTAGAACACATAATCAACATAAATATAGATCAAACAAATCAAATATTTTCCACTCAAGCTAAAAACAATCAATAATTTTGCACGAGATAAAAAAAAAACATTTCAAAATGGTAAAATTTTCTTCCAGGAAAGGTTTCTTGAATTCTTAGGGGTTGCCACAATTGTTATGACATGAAAAGTACTTTATGAATTTCTTAGAAGTTTCCATTGCTTTTACTGGGAGCATAAAACATGTTTACTATAGCAATGATATTTGATCTCTCAACTTTTTTGTTTATGAAGTCTTCATAAATAATATATCCTAGATCCAATAATAAAGTTATTCTTGACAATTTGTCTGTTGTTGTATTGTACTCGCCCATAAATATTTTGAAATATGATTACCTAAAAACGAATTTAGATTCTTCAGCTCTGCGACTCTAGGCCCAAATATTCAAGGACTCTAAATGAGCCTTTCCACACATCTAATCTATGGTACATTTTGACTCACCCCAAATTTGAATTTCTTTTATGTTATAGACCTTGGCTAGTGTCATAAGGGCCCAAAATGCATTCAAGGCTTGTTTAGTATTTTTTCCCATAGAAATCTTATTTGAAAATGTACACGACTATTATCAATGAATTTTATCAACCCCTCTCCAACACATAAATTACCTTGTGTTTCTCCATCAAAGAAGCCCTTCGAAAACTCCTACTAGATAATTGGAAATTATGCTCTTCTTTGAGATTTTATTTTCTGCTATTGGAGGTATTCCTTAAAGAGCGAAATGATCTTAGTGGATTGAAGAAAAATATATTTCCTTTAATTATTAAAAATCGCCTTCTTTCTTAGGAGCCATATTCCTAATTCTATAAAGAGAGGGAGGGTTTTGTGATGTTTGTATTATACATCCAAAAAAAATAACATTAATTCAAAGGTGGATTGGTTCACTTCTTCTTTGATGCCCAGGATCTGGAAAACATATTTCCATATATTATGATTGGTGGTTAAGTTTACTAGTTAATGGTCTACCAAATCTTCTTGTTGTATACATAATACAAAACCATTTGGACCCACAAATACCCTTTTTATAAGGTTATCCGACGTTAGAACCTTGTTGAAGTACCACCCAAAGGAAAAATTTTAAATTATTTGGAATAGACCATTTTCAAATTCACTTATTCTAACTCTTATTGTCGATTTTTATCTCAAAATGGACTATGGATTCATAGGTTCAAAAAGCTTTAATATTTCTAGAAGAGAATCCCCATCTCCAAACTATAGTATCTGTGGAATTTCTTAGCCTCGCTGCATTGAGATTAAACTCTTTAATAAAAGAATGTGATTCTCGGGAGTTTGCCTCTCAAATTCCAATCTCGACTACCGACAACCAATAATTTTTTGAGTCTTGGGATGTATTTCATCTTCTAATGGTGTGTTGGTAGAATGAAATTTAGGATTATAACCATTGTATTACGTCTTTGAACAACTTGTATAACTTTTAACCAATAATAAATGGCTATTTAGCAAGGATGGCTTTATTACCATCTCCTACTCTCCAAGATAGCCATTTATAGAGGAAAGAAAAAGAGACCATGAGAATTTTCCATAATAAGGAGCCTCTTTTTTTAGCCTTAAAGGACCTTCCCCTACTACAGTCCACCACTGACGATCTTCTTAATTTTTTTTTTTTTATTAATTTGACTCCAAATGCCTTCTCCAAATAGAAATATTCGTAGTTTGTTTATGGCTAAACCTTTGGAAAATTATTGACGATGCTAGACCCACCAACGTTCAAGGGGTTTACCTCATATGTGGTCCCAATTATACCTAACTACCAGTAAGAGAGAGGGATGCATATGTGCCTTTGAAGAGTAAGGGATTAAAAACCTTGGTGAGTATTCAATTGTAGGTGTATCAAGGTTCCTCTAGTGCAGAAAGGTCGAGAAGTGATCCCCTAACAGAGAGGTAATATTACCACCCTAGTATAAACACATGCATACAAGAATTAACCACCTAACATCAAATAGAATAGTCCATAAAGACGTGATTATCATTGCAACCAACACAACATGAAATCCCAGTCAAACATCCATCGGAATAGTCCAAAAATATTGGATAGTCATAGAAAAAATTACAACACATTCTCAATGTGATAAGCACTAAAATAATTCAAATATTTTAACTACTTTAGAATGAATGAAAAAACATAAATTAGAAACATTGAGAGAACAATATTACAAATATGAATAATCAATGCTTAAATAATGTGTTGGCCATTCGGATTCTGATGTTCAATAAAATTTCAAGGACAAATGTATACACTCAACACCACTATCTCCAATATTAGAGCTTTGGTGACACACCTTGCTCCTCACAAGAACTAGCTTGTCTCTCTGATTCCTTGCGAGAGGAGCCAATGTGAAAATTCCTTTGCTCATAAAATGAGCATGTAGGTATAACCAATCGGGAGGTGATGCTTCACCTTCCTTGTGACTCTTTTACTACCCTTATTACCATTTGTCTTCCCATCACTTTTTTATTTTACATGAATCTTCAAATTTTGTACATTTACTTGCAAATTACACATTACAATTCATTTTTGCATAAGAGGTTACATAATGCACAAGAATGATGTGGCATATGATGACTCATAACATGAAATTCATCACATGGACTTCTTGATGACATGGAAATGTCAGGCTATTATTCATGCTCCATTTTATGTTTCCTCTAGATAATTCTCTTATGTATGCCTCCCTATGGATTATAGGTAGGGAGTATTCAGTGATATCATGTATTGAGTTGTGGACGCAAGCTCGTGTCTTTTTTCCTTCCCTTTGGTTGATGACCCTACATGATCAACCAAAAATATGTCTTTAAACATGTTTCCCTTCTCCATATCCTTCTTAATCATCCTCTCATGGTATGATAGATTACCTGTATCTACAATTCCGTTATGAGAAGACGACATGAGTGTGATAAAAACCTAGTCTAGGATGTTGCATGTTGATCCACTAATTAAGATGAAGTTAGGTGATAGGATAATGGAGAGGCTTTGTGATTACACAATTTAGAATACCAAGAAATTAGGGGTGAAGCTCGAGCCTTGAGGGTGTGCAATGCCCAATTTAGGTTGGATTGAGGAAGAAAATTACACATTTTTTGAGCTCAGTCAAGCCGACTGAAGGGTTGAGCACCATTTCTTAGAGGTAGAGTAGGTTGAGATATTAATAAATTTCACAGTTGAGTGCATCAAGGGTTGCGCTTGAGGTTAAAGATAGCATAACGTAGAGTCGAGGATAGACTAGAGAGTTCAATTAAAAAATTTCGAAAGTCAACGTGTTGGATTGAGCACTAAATCTATAGAGTGCACAATCTTGGGAGGCAGGAACTTCACATTTCACAATGTCAAGAGGCAAGACATCAGCTAGATGGATAAGACTATGAAATGTGCAGTTTAGGAAGGTCGGATGAGGGTCTGTTGTTTTTTCGAAAGCTTTTGAGAGTTTGAATGAGTGTGGGATCAATGAAGCTGATGTGAATAATGATAGGACTTGAGTGTGATCACACACTTAGAATAATTAACGATACAACAACATAGATCATATAGGACACAATTACAACCTTTTTTACGACTCAAAAGTGCAACACTAAAGATAAACTTTGCGATAACCATGACAACACTTGTTCGACAATGCTTAAAACTTTGGAAATCCGTGTGTTGGATGGTTACAAGGTAATATTAATTATTTTACACAAATTTGACCCATTAAAACCACCAAAACAAGCTAATATACATTATGCGACACTTGATATGTGAAAAATTGACATTTTATCTCTCTTTCAAAAGTGAGCAAAATACTTAGAGAAAATACAAACAATCGATTTCAATGTTTGCGATGACAATATGCAAGACCAAGGTAGGCTCTGAAATTTGGTGCAAGCAAAATTATTTTAGGGTTTTGTAGAAACGATGACACTTAGCAGCACATTGGTATAATTTTAGCTTCTCTGTATTGGTTTGACTATTTTGTGCAAGGTTTTAGCTCTTTAGAAAGTATTGATTCATCATGTTGATCACTATAGTTTTTTGTTCTGGTTGAAAAAAAACATAGGATTACCTAATCATGATTTTTCGAATGAGGAAAGTGTAGTTAAGGTGAAGAGCTATGTAATTTCAATGTAGAGTTTTTAATACACTATCAATATTTTTATTTTCATTACTAATTTTATCTCCAATTACTAATTGTTAATTTTTATATTCATTTATTAGTTTATTACTTTTGAAAATTATATGGGATAATTATGTATATCAAATAATACCAAAAGTTAAAAGCCAATTACTAATTTTTATATTTTTTACAAATTTAGTAATTTTGAAAATTATAAGGGATAAATATATTTGGATCAAACAATAGCAAAAGGTAAAATGAAAATAACATGCTTTTTATGAACAATTTTTATTTGATACTATTCTCCTGTTATAAATAATTTTATATGTTATCATAATAAGGCTCACTTGTTAGTATTACACAATGTGGGATTCCTACAAAAAATTATGAATTTGCAATTATGAAATTATCTATATAAAAAATCACACAGTGGAAGTGACATTTCCATTTGTTTTTATGTGGCCACAATAACCTTTAAACCACTTTTTAATGTCATTTTTTTTTTTTGACATTGAAATATAGAAATTGGTATAATTTTCTTATTTTTCTTCAATTGGAGGCATTGATCAAGCCTTGATCAAATATGATAATTTGGCAATGGATCATATATAGGAAAAGATGATTAGCACTCCCTCTAGGTTAATATTATTCACATGAAAGAATTTTCTATTGAAACATGGAAGGGTCAGCTGACCCTTCCACCAAGATTGTATTTTATTGAAAAATTTGAGAAAGAGGAATTGTTGGCTAACCCTTTCGAAAATATGGTATTTTACAATTTCATAATCTAGATGAAAAATCAACCAAAAATTCCTCTATTATAGTATGACTAAGGATATGGATCATTTATGAGGGTCAACCAAACCTTCCACCGTGATAAAGACATAAAATATTATAATCCTTCAGAAATATTCCAAGGAAGCGTTGGTGGACCCTTCCTCTAGGACAATACTCTCAAGGAGGAAACAAAAGTGGAAGGGAAAACTAATCACCTTGACTTAGAATGGTTGGTATATACACTTGCTCCACGATAATGACCTCAAATACTAAAATATTAGAGAAATATTCTAGGTTAGCATTGGTCCGCCTCTCATATAGTATAGTAATCTCAAGGGCGTAGGTGAAGAGGAAAGGTTATCCAACCATTTCTCAAATATTGTATTTTACTCACGATTGATGTAAATGAAGGGTTAACTGACCCTTCACCTAAGATATTATTATCAATGAGGTGGATAACATGGGAGAGTTGACCAACCTATCTTCCAAGATAAAATTATGAAGGATATAGAAAAGGTATATAGGTTAGTTGATCCCTTCTCCAAAATGGTCTTTATATGATGATCTATTTCAAGGAATGGTCTACCAAATCTTTCTCCATGATAGTATTATTTTGGAGGTGTATCACATAGATAATTGTGTAATACATCCTCTAGGATAGTACTCTGAATGATGTAAATGAAGAGGACTGGTAAACCAACCCTTCCTCAAATCTAGAGCTTTGGTCATGATTCATGTAGAGGAAGGATGAACCAACCTATGCTCCATAATAGTATGATTAATGAGGTGGATCACGTGGAAGTGTCAATTGACCATTTTTTAAGGATAATATTTGTAAGTATGTGGAGAAATTGTAAGTATTATCCTACCCCTCCTCCAATGTGATATTTGGGTGATGATTGGTATTTGGTATTTGTTATTTTAGTGATATTTCTTGATGGGATTGGTTATTTTTATAGATAACGCACTGACGAAGTTCAAGGAATGGAGACTCATGGTAGCGATATATGGATTATATGTTGCCTTAGTGTTAGTACTATAATGTGACATGGAGTGAAACATGGTGGAGTAGGAGGTAGTTGTGTGGCACATGATTTGCATTGAAAACATGGGAAATAAATCAATCATGTGTGAAAATATCTGGGTGTTAAACTCAATGATGAATGAAAAAGGGTGATAGTCAGGATTTTGAATTTTATCTCCAAAATTGTGGACTTTACCCATCGATTAGTCCATTCAGAGAATCATTACCCCTAGCTTATGGAAATACCAATGAGAAATGGTGATGCATAATAATGATACCATATTAATGGTAAGTATTATTTTTATTCATGATCTAAGTAGAGGATTCATGGAAGAAGTAGAAAACAACAGATGCACCCAAAATAAGGGTCTTTCAATGACATAGTTGTCCCATATGGAAAAGAAGATGCTGACCATGTGGAAAGGGTGTTTTCCAAGGAGTAAACAAATCATTTAATTGTTAGGAGGCATTTATTTTAGAAGCAATGGAGTATTTATTTTTATTTTTTTGTGAGTGACTTAAAGTAGAGAAAGGTATCAAAGAAGTTACATAAAAAATTTCCTTTGAGGAATCTTTTGCCTCCCTCCGTCGACAAGTGTCAATAGTTGGAACTGATGAAAAGGTGATATCAAGCAGGAGGAAAGGTTAATTAAAAGAGTTAATATCTAGTGACATTAATAGGATGTTATACAATTGAAATATTCCATCATGTGTAAGGGAATATAGTCATATCCCTCTCAAAGAATATTTTCTCGTAAGTGTTTTCCAAGCCAACCATAGAAACCAATGAACGATTTTGATGGGCATGAAATTAAGGTGACATCAGCCCAATAAGAATCATATGGAGGGAAAGGATATGGTTGATTTAATAAGCTAACAACTATTGGAAAGGGCCCATTAGGGAGGTTCATTAAGGAATCTCTTTCCCCCAACTGCTAGGAGGCTAGAGGAGAATTTTCGAAGATGAAAACTAATAGGTTAAGGTGCTATTCATCGAGTGATGATTTCATACTATCGGCTAAAAATTTTGGTTAATAAAAGGAATATATATTGAGGATAAAATTGGTATTTTGGGGATGCATTATAGCTCTATCAAGGCCATGTTCACTGAATATTAAGTCCTCACACTACCATTATAGTGGTATCATGGTTTGGGAACGCACTAGCACAAAATATATTTTGTTGAAGGAAGGAATGATGGTTAAGTGAAGGGTCACAAAAGTGTAGAGTGACAACCTGGAAATACGAAAGGATTATGATGTGGAGTATGAATATGGAAGAAATATCAGTGATGCTTCAAAAAAATTTATATGGCTCTTATAGCCTCTACAAAATACAACAAGGAGACCAATAAATGTAATAGAACGATATTAAAGCTTGAAAATTATGTGCCCCATTTCATGTGGAGACTAGGTGCATGATACAGGAATGTGGAAGTGTAGGGGATTGGGGGAAGGTGGCTGAAGGGTCATTTTATTTGAGGAATTAGTGGTAGACGTGGGGTATATATTCTTGTTTAAAAAATTGTGAGTATGTTTTGTATTTCTTTAATCATCCACATGTTCTGTATTTCTTTAAATCAAACAAGTGATTTTAAATAATTGTTTTTTTACGGGAGATACAAATGAGGTGAATTTGAATTATAATGCAACTTTAACGTGTTACATAACACCTAAACCATTCCTCATCATAAATGTATGTGTCGTCTCTACTCTAGCTAAGTGTATTCCTTGGAATTAACTTCAGTGAAAACAAACCTAGATTTTAGAGCCTAGTTAACTAAGCTACAACTCGAAATAATTAGTTCTTTTATTTACGATAAACACTACCAACTAACTTTACTGAGCCATATATAATAACACGTGTGATACCAAAAGATGTTCGGTATTCAATGATAATGCACTAGATCAATATGTACTGCACCTTCCATTAGGATGTGTGCTAGTATTTAGGTTTATTCTTAGAGGAGAGATACTTTTATCTTTGGAACTCTCTCTCTCTCTCTCTACAATTGTATATCTTCTCCTACCCATCCGCTTCCCTCTCTCTCTCTCCACCCATTCCCCTTTTATTTTCTTTCATTGTATCTTGCTCTCCATCACTCTCCCTCCCCCCATTTCTCTCTCCATCCATCATTGTCTCTTTCGATCACTGTCCTTCTCTCTGTTAGGGTCCTATAATAATAGGATTCATAATTTTTTATTTGAATTTTATTATTATTTTAATATGTACATAGTTTTCTTTCTGCAAAATTTTTTCCCATATTATAAAAATAAAAAATGTAATGACTGTAAAAGACCTAAAAGAAAAATCAAAGGACTTGAAAGAAAAAATATCAAAAATAATATGAAAATGGACCCCAAACGAAAAGAGATAAAAAATAAAACATGAAAGTGATGCAAATCCAAATGCCATTACTATTTACTTTTACTGCAAAAAATAAATATTGTGTAAAACTTGTTAAATGCCACAATCCATGAAGTTCAAACAACTTAATCTTGACTTCTCATGCTTCAAATTTTATTTTTTTTGATAGAGAATAAAGATCTAGCCAAACAATCTAATCTTGGTAGATCAGTAGTTAAGTGGAGAATAATGAGGAGCTCAACAGTTTAATTTGAGCCCTTGGAAGAAATAAGGATAGAATTAGTTAGTTTGTTGTTTTAAAAGAAAATGAATAAGGGTTTTCAAGCTCAAATGCACCCATGTAAATGAAGAAAAAATGTTAGGGTAGTAGATGGGTAGGTACAAGCAGTTTTTCACAAGTATGGATATCAAAAAATTGGTCATTTCATTTACTAATTCCCCTTCCAAAATCATTTCCCTTGTAAAAATACCTTCTTCCCCTGCATTTTACTCTTTTCTCTTTTTCCTCCTTGCAAAAAATCTCTTTTCCTAAGTCAAAACATATTTTACTTAGGAAAAGAGAAAACCCTTTTACTAATTCCCCTTTTTTTCAAAAATACCCCAAAAACCCAAAAATATTTTAACCCTAAGTCTAAAAAATGGTTAAACAACTACATATCGGGACCATTATGAAGAAATATACCTCGATATCATGTTTTACATTAGGCTTAGTGTATTTGACATATCCCACATTACATTACTTTATTAACATTCAGTTAATGTATTAACTCCTGTAGTAACCTTTACCCCGTATTAATATAAACTCTTTATATATTATTCCCCACCCATATTATTATTTAAACATATAGTTTAAATCCCCACATATTATATAATCTCGTTCCCACTATATATTATCCCGGCCACTTAAAACTTTACACATACCCACATCCCATTGGTTATATTATAAAACCCCAACCATATCAAAAATTAACCAATAGTATAAAGTCATGATTATGTGTATTAAACCTTAATTTTAATACATATTAACCTCCCGCATCATTTAAACTCTAGGGCCCACGTCATATGATCCCGCAACTCCATCGCACCATCCTAGCTATCTGATCTTCATCCGCCAGATCCAACGGCCAGTATTTCTTATTGCGCATTTCATTACCCGATAGTTAGTACACCCCAAACCTTGGGAAAAGCGTAGTTTTTTGGCTCTCCCTCCCCTCTACATGGCTGATTTTCATTGGATCACACCATTAAAAACAATACAACTTACCACCTTTACTCATTGCGAAAACTACTTGGTTTTTTTCTCCACCGCGCCTAAACCACCCTGTCCATCCAAAATTGACTGCCGATTAAATGCATTCATTGTTGTTTAAAATGCATAAAACCGTCCATTTGCACCTTTTTTTTCACCTTTCAGTTATATTTTACACTAAATAAACACTACCGATGAGTTTTCTTGCTACCAGATCATGTTGCTAACCACATTTTAAGCCCAATTTACTAGAATTCAAAGATCTTTGATGAAAGAGAACATTTCAGAACTAAATCAAGGCTTATAAATACTAGCAGAAGCTTCAGAAAGCTTTCTTCCACCTCAGAAACCTTACTGCACATAAAATCTTCATTTTGTAGGTATTCTTCAAAATAAAAGACCTATTCCTGGATATAATGAAGTAATACAACTAAATTGAATCATTTAGGAACCTTTTGCAATCCTAAAAGCCATGTTACTTCCCAAAAACACTTTTTCTGTAAACCCTAGTCATATTTTCATAGATTTTGAAGCCTTGGTGTTACATAGTAATTTTTCACTGTCCCTGCAATCCCCTATCCCGCACATTGGAGGGCCTATTTCGTGACCTGTGAGAAGAGACATAACCTGAAAAAAATTTCATGGCATCCACCTTGACAAGGAAAATCATTCCCCTGAAGACAATTTCCTGTGAAAAGACCTAAAAATAGACCTTTTGGCCTTGGCACGACCAGCCAGTTCAGCCCTCGCGCTAATGGGGGAAATCCACCAAAGAGGGCGCGCCAATTGGTGCTCTGTCCCAGTGTATTAATCGTGCCAGGCTTAATAGGAATTGTTTTTAAAAAATAAATGGTGGAAGTTTGATTCCAACCAACTCCTGAACGATTCTCCAAAATGAGTTGGGAGGTTTGGCTCCGAATCTCCATGTAGGGGAAGTGGTTTTCCACCTATCATGGAAGCTTCCTTAAGGATAGGGCCAATCCCACCATTGTAGGGATCCTAACTCCCCTTCCACCATCTATATAATCTTGTCATTTTCCCATTTCAAGCTAGCCTGAATAGAGCTGAATCAGTGGTAAGGAGATTATTGTCAGATAGCCGAAGAGAGAGAGACTTGTCCCATTCCCAACGAGCTTTATCGAGATGTACTCCGTTGTCGACCCGCCGAAGGAAGATGCAACGTCAGAGCTCAGGTTGTATCTTTCTTTGTTCTGATTAATAATAAGCGACTTCGATTATAGTTCCACTCATATGTTCATGTCTTGTGTTATGAGTTGTATCTTCTCTGACTGACACATAGTTGCATGTATTACGTTTTACGCTTGTGTGTTCGTTGTTTTTTCGTGTACGTGTAGGAGTTCGAACATGTTAGGCGAGAGAATTGTGATCTGCCACAATGAAGGATGGAAACACCATATTCTCTGCAAGCAACAACAGTGTAGGACTTAATGTAGGCCTCTTGTCACATTTTGGTCTTTTGCAATTATGAACCTGTGTCTTAGCGTGACTTGGTTATTACTAGACCCGATCTGGGCTAGTAGGGATCCCCTCTATCCGTAGAGGGGATTTACCTTTCCAACAAACTGGCGACTTGACTGGGGAGACATTGATTGGGGTATGTCTTGTCTTTTCGGTTGATTTTGGTCTTTGCCTGCTTGATCAGCTATTTTGGTTCGCTCTTTTCTAGTGTTAAACCTTTGTTTAGCCTCACCATCCCTGATCTTCTTCCTTGCTCTTTTTTTTTTTTGCATTAGTAAACTTGACTGGCGCGGTTTTTTCCCTGATAGTCACGCCAACTGGTGCTTGTTTCCAGTTTAGCCCCCGCCCCAATCTTGGTCTGGCGCTAGATGCAGCCTGACAGTCGTGCCAATCCTATGTGGTGCTAGGGTTTGCTCCTTTTTTAGCTCTCTGAGCTTGATTTGTGGTTTTGGTGTCATTTTTTCAACTGCCTGAGTGTTCTAGAGCCTTGGTTGACTGTGTGTCGAGCCTCCCATGGGAGTTTTTGGTCCTCATTTGATTAGTCACTTTCATTATTTCTTCTCTACATTCATGTGGTGGTTTTCCATTGTTTTATTGCGTTATTTCAGCGATTGGCCTCTTCCTCATTTGAATTTCGCTTTGTCTTGTTTTGGGCCTAGATTACACGGTTAATTTGAGTCTTTGGGATTCCTCTTTGATTTTAGGGATTTCTTCATCAATTTGAGGTCTGATTGTGTGTTTGGCATTGAGTGAACTTGATTGTCTTTCCTCTTTTGCTATCACTTCTCAAATTGTCCTTTTCATTAGTTTTCATCTCATTTAGTGCACTTTGTTCTTAAACATTGAAAATACAAAAAAAATCTCTTTTTCTTTTGATTACTTAATGTAAATTGAGAAATTTTCTGTGTTATTAGCGATTTATAACTCTGAAAGAAAAGCTTTTAGTTTCCGTTAGCCTGCATTAGAGACACTACTGGTTGCTTTGTGATCATTTTTTTATTGTGTGAAAGCTCTCAACCTTCCCGTAGTTAGCTATTCATCGAACAAAGTGATACATTGTGGCATGTAGTGTGCATTTAGAGGATTTTGAAGCATAACATTCTGTAGGGCCTAGAAATTGAAACATAATTGAATATCAACACTAAAATTTATTCAATTTATCTTAAGGCAGCATTGAAACATTAACGAAATATTTAGAGGTCTAGGCTAGTGACGTGTTCTGTCATCGTTAAACCTAGTAGCTGTCATTCGCCTCTTGGCTTTAGACAGCACTAGTATGGACTTGTGCTCCTCATACCGTCGTGTATATAAAGGGAGACCCCACTAGGTTGCTATCCTTTATTCGTAGGAAGCCGAGTCTCTCACCTTATACCCGTGATACACCAGACACAACATTCGGGGAGATTTCCTGCACGTACATCAAGTCCTTGGTTGATTTATTTTTCCTTTTGAAACCAAGGTGTATATTGTAGTTCACGGATATCTGGTACACCCTTTGCCTAGAATTCCAGAGTAGTCATTTTGAACTTTTCTGACTCACTAAATTTGAAAGGATCATCAAGCGCTTGTCCTTTCATGCTTGTTTCAAAATTGAAAGAGATAGAGTCACCTTCCATCCATTTCTCGACTCTTAAAACATGAAATGGTGAAGTTTCTAATTTTCAACATGGTAAAATAAATCACCTGCGATCACACGCCCTTTTAAAGTTTGCTTGTTTTCCGTTTGATTGTGTTCCTTGGTTTTTCTAGCCCATGTGTTTATTTTGATCTCGTCCTCTTGTCATTACTATCATAGTGTTGGAACCCTTAGTTTTGTCTATTGGTAATCCTTACACAGAAAATTCATCATAGGTCTCTCAATCCTTTGCTGAACCTCAACAACTCATTGTCTTTGAGTTTCCCGATGGGGGATCGGTTCTATCTGAGCTTCCCTTTGGAGGACTAGTTGAGTCCAATTAGCCCTTATCCAATGCTTGGTTTGGATTTGGAGTAGGGGAATATTTCCCTCCTCTTACATCGTGTTCACCTTCTCTAGCTTCTGTTATTCCTCTTAGTCCTCACCGACTTTTGGAAGATCTAGCGGTAGGGTAAAATATGGTCTCATCCAGTTCTTCTCCTAGTGAGGAAATCCGAACATATGGTGAAAATTACCAGTTGTTCCTCGAAGACAACCCCGAGTTATCTGTCATGTCTTCGCTTCCAGCAGGGTATAGATCCTTAATTCATATTATGACCGTTGTTGCCTCTATGGGAGTATCAACTCCCTCTACGAGGTCGATTATTCCTTCGTTAGGGATGTCCCCAAGGACACCCCTCACGTCATCTCCTCAAGTCACATCAGTACCTGTTAGGCCTATTTTCTGTGTGGCCACATCTACACCCGCTATTACTACTCAGTCCGTAAGGACTGCGTCACTTCCCAAATACATCTACATAGCATCTGTTATTTCGGTGAACATCTCTCCTGAGGAGTATCAGGTGTTGCTACAGTAATCAAACTCTGAGGTCAGTCAATCCTCCCAAGATCCCAACCATCCTTATTTTTCACATTATGCATAGGATGGTACACCCGTCTACATTTTTCCATATCAGTATGATCAGCAGGGAAACCCTCTACATTTTCTTGCTCCAGAGGCTTACCAGTATGTTCAAGGTTTTCTATCTTCCCAGTCTGGGCAACCTTCCAACTTGCAAGGACAACCCTTCCAGCGGAAACCTTCGGGCTAGCCTAGTTATGTTTATGACCCTCAAGGACAACCCTTATAGGGCCAACCTTTGGGCCAGAAGGGGTTGTTATACGGTCCTCAAGGAAAGTCCTACAACCCTCAAGGTCAACCTATACAGCCTCACCATGTGGTCCAACCAGGGCAACCTCAAGGACAGACAAGTCAACCGGGGTACCGATTGGGGCCGTTGTATGGTCTTGGGGGGAAAATCCAACCCTCTTAACCTATGGTGGAACCTCTGCAACCGCAGTTACCTATTGATCTGAATGTTGCATAGCCAGGGCCCTCTTATGGTCCTGTTACATGTCAAACTGGTTATCAGGCACAGCCTGGCCCTATCCCACCACCAAGCCAACCGACTCATCTGGAGTAGCCTGGTGTCCCTCATCAACCAGGTCAACCTATTCAACTAGCGCAACCTATTCACCTGTGTCAACCTGTTGATCCAGGGAAGCCCGTTCAGCCAGGTCAACCTGTTCAACCAGGCCAGCCTGCACATCCTGTAAACCTTGCTCAACAGCTGATTTAATCTATGCCACAACCGAATCCGCCTATGTGCCCCAATTATCAGGCTCAATAGGGCCCCAATTATCAACAGCCCACTCAAGCCCAAGGCGGTTATTATCTTCAAGGTCAAAATCGACATGTTTTCAACCCGCCCCAAAGTTCTAATTATTACCTTCAACAACCAGGCTATACCTATACTCAGCAGTCAAACCCATATACTGCTCAAATGGGGCTGACATATAATCAGGGTCCATACCCTGGTTATCAACCCTCATACACTGGTTATCAGCAACCATATCAGATTAATTATATGGCCTATACCCCCTATGGTCAGAATCCTCCAGGACATAACCAATGGGGGCAAGGTTATGCTCAACCAAGGTGGAGTACAGGTACAGGTCCTTATTGAGGGCCTGGTATGCCTTTCAATCTTCAGTTTTCGTTCCTTGCTACCTTGGAATTAACAGAACTTTCTAAATTGACCAATGATCCGATTCTTCAGAATCCTTATTGGCCTCCGGTTCCAGCCAAAGTGCCCAGCGACTGTCCTATGTTTGAAGGTAAAGCTGGAGAGGACCCCCAAGCTCATGTAATGACCTATCATCTGTGGTGTTCATCCAACTCTTGGGTGGATGATTCAATTCGTCTTCATCTCTTCCAGTGCACTCTTACCGGTGCTGCCGCTAAGTGGTATATAGAATTACCCCGCGGTATCTTTCAAGACTTCAATACGTTAGCTATGGATTTTCTGACGCATTTCCAATTACCGTTTCGTTATGAAGCTGGGACGCATCTCCTAACTTCTTTGAAGTAGGATAAAGCCACCCACATATCTGATCATATTCATGAGTGGCGACATCATCGTAGATTGATCAATTTTGATATACCTGATCAGCTACTAACTCATTGGTTCACCACCTCCTTCGTTAAAAATATCGCTCAAGATATTACTATGGGGGCATGTGTGACCGAAGAACAAGCCATCGCGTGTGCCCAGTACCTTAATTTGGTGTACTCTCAGTCTGGCACGCTTTATGATATTTTATTGAGGCTCCGCGGCAAGGAACCTCTAAAGCCCCACTTAGCCTAGTGGTGGACGGTGTTATTGGTTCCGTTTCTCAAAATTCTCAGAAATCCTCGAATGGGAAGTAGAAGTCCAATTCTTCCAATAATTCTGCTCTTCCCTCCCCTTCCGATTCTGGTAAAAATGTGGAGGTCAATTTTTTTCAAGATAATCCTACGGAAAAGGCCTCCAAAGGAAAGAAGAAGGGCAAAGGAAAATCAAAACCTGATGCCCCAAAACTAGAGTCTTCTAAACCTCGTACTGAGGACTGTTCTGAATGTAAAATGAAGTACCCTTGCCTTATCTGTGAAGGAGACCTTTATACCAAATATTTCCCCCAACGATCTGAAGGTAGTCAACTTCTCAAGGGTTCCAAAGGGACTTTGACATTTCTCAAAGAACCATTCCCATCTCAACAGACCCAAATGGTTGAGCAGTCTTCACCATCTGTGCCATTTGGGTCCCAGGTCTTTATGATGAATGGTGTTGCACCTGTTTCAATTGCTATGCAGTCGAAGGGTTATGCTGGATCACACTAGGCAGTTGGAAAGGAAGTCTTGGATGGCCCACCTCCCCCACCTGTCTATAGTAATTTATAAATTGAGAATGCCAGCGTTGAACCTGTTCTGAGGCCACCTTCTAAAGGTGGTCTACGAAAATCTTCCTACAACCCAAATGCCCGTGCCGCTCAGCACTACAGTATTGCTGAGGATTTAGCACAGGCACCTTCTGCAATTTATGCATTGGAAGTGCTTCAAATTTTCCCATCGTGACGAAAAGCTCTGTTGTCCGAAATTGGTGGAATCGATCTCGCCGATTCTAATCTTCTCACCTTCGACCTAGAAAATTGTTTCCCCCGACTTCCACATCAAATCAATCTTGTTATCCAAGTCAGGATCAACAACCTCAACATCCATAGAGTCGTTGTGGATGAAGGTTCTTCCACCTGTATTATGTCATCCGCCTGCTGGAAGGCCATTGGCTCTCCAGCTGTCACTTCGTCTCCCAATGCCTTAGAGGGATTCGATGGTCAGGAATAAAAACCCCTGGGTGTTCTCGAGAGTTTTTCGATCTCGTTACAAGGGAAGACAATCAACACAGAAGTAGAAGTGGTTGATGCCAAGATCAACTACAATCTTCTTCTTGGTCGCAGTTGGACTTACGCCATGCTATGCATTTCATCCACCCTCTTTCGTCTTCTGAAGTTCCCTCACGAGGGCAAAATCATCACTGTGGATCAGTTGTATTTCTTCACCTCATCCTCTCAAAACAACATTCCTTACGTGGATCAGATCCCCAATCCCCCCAACAGTGGAGGACTCAGTCTTTTGAAGGACCCCGTCCTCATGGGTATTTTTCTCGCGCCATCACTGCACACCGTTCAATTTAACATGAACTCTAGGTCAGACGACCCTTGGATCATCCCTTCGCATGAAAAGGTGACCTCTTTCAGAGAATCAATGCCATTAACTCCAGTTGAGATTAATTATTGCAAAATTATCACCGCATCTGATCCTCCTCCTCCTGAACATGCTCCTTTGAGCATGGCTCTGGATATATATTCTCAATCCCCTTGGCTCGGTGATGCAGATTCACCTGACCCTTTAAGAGAAGTTTTCCCTTGTGATGAATCCATTTTTGAAACAATGTCTCTTGAAGATCTGCCGTGGAGTGATGGACATCATCGTTCCTCGTTCATGCCTAACCTAGGGGAAATGTCTAATCGTCTGGAGCGTGATGTATCTAGTTATTCCCCTCCCGAGCCTCCTCCTTTGAGCTCGTCGGAGCACAGTTCCTCTTCCTGTGTCAAGCTCCTAAAAAAATGAAACAAGCTGCTATGAGGACAATTCTTTTAAGTGTGTCAACCTCGTTAAAATAATGAAACACGAGCCCGTTCAGTTAGAGTTTTGTTAGATTTAGATCAAATCTCTTGTGTTTTGAACCTTCACTCCATCACCTATGGACTGAAGCTTGGGGGACATGTACCTCGAATTGAGACACCATGCTGGGGGGCATGCCTAGTTTTCCTTATCATTTCAAGCATAGTTTACATTTGTGTTTTAAGCTTGCATAAAAATAAAACTCATTCCAAGCATAGTTTGCATGTCTTCTTGCATGTGTGCTTTTAAGCGTGCGTAAAAATAAAATTTGATTTAATGCATTTTGTGAACTTTTCCATTGGATCGTTTGTTATGCAGATTATGTAACTAATGCATTAGATAACATTGTATTAGAAATTTGCATAGCATATAAAAAACATCATCACATGTAAAAATATCCATCTAGAAATAGATACATAGATATATATATATATATATATATATATATATATATATACACACACACACACACACACACATATATATATATATATATATATATATATATATATATATATATATATATGTCGAATAGTTTGCAGCTTGTGTACATCACATAAAATCAAAAAATATAGATGTCTGTTAATAATAGCCGGAGATAACATGTCTCTGAAAAATATGCATATAAAATCCCTATATGACTAATCTGTGTGGTGCTCATAGTAGCATGCCACCGCACGCACCAATCACCTCAGTAATCGATGGAGGCAACTAGGCACCCCCACAGTGTCTCTCTGGTAAGCCATCGGGACATCTGCTAGCCGTGCATAATCTGGGATCCCACGGGTGATATCCTCTAGGTTTTGTACTAGCTCGCTCCCTTCGCCACCCTCAACTTGAGGATCGTTTACGAGAGTGGAAGATCCGGGTCTCTCGTGAAGTCGGTACTAGCATAGGGCCAGTCCTCAATGATGATCAGTTGTCGCCATAGCCATACAAAAAAATCAAGCCTCAAAGACATCTGCTAGCCCCCTCCTAATCTGGGCATGAGTGCTGCCCATCGAGCCAACCTCGACTCCCTCAGTGATGGCTCGGTGACTATCGCCCGTTGGCCCTGGAAAATTGGTAATGATTCAAGAATGAACAGCATCAGGATGGAACTGTACCCAAACTATTTCAGTTTTTCCTTCTTGCACTTTGTCAGCTGTCGTTTGATGTTCATTGTCACGGCAGTGGCCCAATCAAAAAGTGTAGGATTCATGCATTCAGATGCTAGTAGGAGCTGTACTTTGGTTGCCTCATGCGGTTCCTATGACCTCGTAGCTCATGTAATGGTGTCGAGCACTACTTGAAGTGCTAGATCACTGACCATGTGGATATCAACCTTCCCACTGCCTGATCCTGTCCATGCCCCTGGGCACACTCTCGCCATTACCATATACATTTTTTCACCGGAAGTTCTACTGCCTGTCATGATTGGTACTGGGCCTCTACGGGACAATCCAGTTATGAAATAAACATCGGAGACCTCAAGTTCTAATACTTGGTCTCGGAGCCTGAACACTTCTTCGTTCTCGTCCCAAATGCTAATCAAATATTGCAATAGCTTAGGTTGTGCTCTCAAACATGGTGTGAAGAAGAAATTTTTGAGACCACAATTTCAGAGGGCAGTCATGCAAGCTTCATTTTTCATGGCCATTTCATCCTCTTCACCATGCTCCCTTTCCTTCCACTCAATCACCATTGTGGCTGGGTATCTGCACCAAAATGGTCAAAAACACCTTATTAGATCTCTGCAACACTCATAAATTCATCTGATTGGCTCACATTTTGATAAATTGAGGCGGAAATTTGAGTTGCGCCATTGGTGCGACCCATTTACAAAAAGGAGCCAATTGCCGTGGGTCCATGCCTGATACCCGCCCTAATTTTGTGAAGGGTTCCCCCATAGATCAAAGACACAATGGAAATCTACAAAAAATGACTGAAAACAAAGCTAAGAGGAGCACCTCTTACCTAGAATGAATGAGAACCAGAATGACGTACTGGATTGATCATAATCACCACCGCAAGTTTGCACAGCAAAAGCTCACTGTTTCTCTCCAAAAGAGGTAAAAAGTAAAAGTGAATATGTTTTACTATTTTTGGCATATTTATAACTTTTAAAAGTCAAAATTAGGTTTTTAAAGTCATTTTTCCCAATATTTTGCTATGTTTTGTCAAAAAATGGATTTTACGCTCACTTTCATCTGTAGCAACAGGTTTTTACGCAGCTTGGACGATGATACGAGTTGTATTTTATAGTTTTTCGGACTGGGTAAAAACACAAAAAAGTCATTTCTGGAGTCATCTTTCAGCTCTTTTCTGAATCTCTAAACATGAAAAGATTGTCGAGTCGCTTATCGTTTTGATCTCATTAAAGTGGCTGCAAAATGACATCTACCCAGTATACGTTTACCCCTTTTTCGGGCTGGGATAGATTATTTACGAAAAAGGAATACCCTAGCCTATCGCGACTAGGAGGCTTTCTTAGACAAAGTTTTCTACCTTTTCAGATCTGAGGAACTATTTATGAAAAGGGACTGTTGGGGTTCACTTTTCCGTTGTCTTTTCAAACTCTCTAAACATGAAAAGACACCGAGTTCTTCCTTTGTCAGACTCGTTAAACCCTGATGACATCGGATTCAGTCGTAATGACGATATTCGAGTTACTCCTTCCTATGGCTCGTTAAATGTACTAGGATGGATTCGTCCGAAGGACGAACTTATATCACAAGCATATGCTATCCCCTTCAATCTTTTTTTCAAAAATAATTGGGGTACTCGCCAGAAATGGTGGGGAAAAATGGAACCAGTGTTGTCGTCGTGTCGGCAGTATGTCACTCTTGAGCATGGCACTTGTCTGCATTCGTGTCGGGTTCGAGACATCTCATCTCATTCTCTGCTTGCCTCCATGGGTTTGGGTAATCCCTTTTGACCTCTCATCTACTCTTTTCCTTGTCATCATGACCTCTGATCTTTTGATGTCAAATAATGCCAAATCCACTATCGTGCCGCCGATATGTTCAAGAGAAGTTGACCTCTGTAGTTTCAACATTACTCTGATTCTCATCTGATCCTGAATCACAAACATTATGTTCCTCTGTCTTGCGTCGATGATGTGGGAAACACTATGGCCCACCTTCGATCAAGGTTACTTCCTGTCGACTTCAGCTCATTATGCAGGAAGCTAATCTTGAGACTCCCTTCCAGTACCTTGGAGTCTGCATGCCTCAATGGTAGGTTATTCACATTCGACGTAAGGCTTTCATCATTTGGCCTTCAATCGAGTGATTCAACGGGTGTTAGATGCCAGCTCACTATTCACATCCCGTGGATTGTACCTATAGTACCTTGAGGGCCATTTTCATTATTGGTGCTTCCTCTCGCATCTGTTAACAACTTTCATCATTGGCTGGTAATCAGACGATGTTCTTGCATGTTTGACATCATCTCGCTTATTCACATGCTTGAACTTGTACTCTGTTCGGGTCAAGATGGAGCACCAGACCCTGGATTTTTTTTGTTAGAATCCAGGCTGCAAATTTTGTGGATTATTATGATTGGTTACATGACTCATTGATTGGATGGCTGTGACCATACCTGAGTCTATTTATCGATCCTCACTGGATGGCTGCGTCAATGCCTTGGATCTTGATTATTATATACTCTGTTATGGATGGTTGTGCCCATACCACATATATCATGTATTTGAGATATTAGTTGTACTTGGCTACACAGGTTTTTCGATGGTAGTGTTTTCAGTTGGAAACTTTCTCGTAAAGTGTTTCATCCCTCTCTCTCTCTCTCGGGCCTCATGCTTTAGGGGGCATCTGTTACACAGTAATTTGTCACCATCCCTACAATCCCCCGTCTCGCACATTAGAGGGCCTATTCTATGACTTGTGAGCAGTGACATGACCTGGAAAAACTTTCATGGAATCCCCCTTGACAAGGACAATCATTCCCCTGAAGACAATTTCCTGTGAAAAGCCCTAAAAATAGACCTTTTGGCCTTGGCGCGACCAGCGAGTTCAGCCCTCATGCCAATGGGGGAAATCCACCAAAGAGGGCGTGCCAACTAGCACTCTGTCCC
Organism: Pinus albicaulis; assembly: GCA_034641835.2. Lineage (NCBI taxonomy): Eukaryota > Viridiplantae > Streptophyta > Pinopsida > Pinales > Pinaceae > Pinus > Pinus albicaulis. The sequence goes on along the minus strand of CM076583.1, from coordinate 398,727,763 downwards.
AGTGTATTACTTGTGCCAGGCTTAGTAAGGATTTAAAAAAAAAAATTAATGGCAGAATTTTGATTCCAACCAACTCCTGAATGAGTATTTAAAATGAGTTGGGAGGTTTGGCTCCAGATTTCCATGTAGGGGAAGTGGTTTTTGACCTATCATGGAAGCTTCCTTGAGGATAGGGCCAATCCCACCATTGTAGGGATCCCAAATCCCCTTCCACCATATACATAAGCTTGTCATTTTCCCTTTGCAAGCTAGCCTGAATAGAGATGAATCATTAGTAAGGAGATTATTGTTAGACAGCCAAAGAGAGAGAGAGAGAATTTTCCCATTCTTGACGAGCTTTATCGAGAGGTAGTCCGTTGTCGACCCGCCGAAGGAAGATCCAGCGTCAGAGCTCAGGTTGTATCTTTATTTGTTCTAATTAATAATAAGTGACTTTGATTATGGTTCCACTCATATGTTCATGTCTTGTGTTATGAGTTGTATCTTCTCTGACTGATACACAGTTGCATGTATTAGGTTTTATGCTTGTGTGTTTTTTGTTTCTTCGTGTATGTGTAGGTGTTCGAATGTGCTAGGTAGTAGAATTGTGATCTTCCACAACGAAGGATGGAAATGCCATCTTCTCTGCAAGAAACAACAGCGTAGGACTTAAGGTAGGCCTCTTGTCGCATCTTGGTCTTTTGCAATTAGGAACCTCCGTCTTAGCATGACTTGGTTGTTGCTAGACCCGATCTGGGCTAGTAGGGATAACCTCTTTCCACAGAGGGGATTAACCTCTCAAAAAGGAGAAAAACCTAGCACCACACAGGATTGGCGTGACTGTCAGGCTGCATCTAGCGCCAGAACAGCATTGGCACGGGGGCTAAACTGGAAACAAGCACCAGCTGGCGCGACTGTCAGGGAAAAAACTGCACCAGTCGAGTTTACTGATGCAAAAAATAAAAAGGGAGCAAGCAGGGAGCAGATCAGGGATGATGAGGCTAAACAAAGGTTTAAAACTAGAAAAGAGAGAACCAAAAAAGTGGATCAAGTAGGCAAAGACCAAAATCAACTGAAATGACAAGACAAAGCCCAATCAATTTCTTCCCAGTGGAGTTGCCAGTTTGTTGGAGAGGTAAATCCCTTCTGCAGACAGAGGTGATCCCTACTAGCCCAAATCAGGTCTACCAACAACCGATTCACGCTAAGACGTAGGTTCCTAATTGCAAAATACCGATATGCAACAAGAGGCCTACCTTAATTCCTACGCTACTGTTTCTTGCAGAGAAGATGGCGTTTCCATCCTTCATTTTGGCAGATCATAATTCTCCCGCCTAGCACGTTCGGAAACCTGCACGTACATGAAGAAACAACAAACACACAAGCGTAAAACCTAATACATGCAACTATGTGTCAGTTAGAGAAGATACAACTCATAACACAAGACATGAACATATGAGTGGAACCATAATCGAAGTCGCTTATTATTAATCAGAACAAAGAAATATACAACCTGAGCTCTGACGTTGGATCTTCCTGCGGCGGGTCGACAGCGGAGTACGTCTCGATAAAGCTCGTCGAGAATGGGACAAGTCTCTCTCTCTTCGGCTATCTGACGATAATATCCTTACCACTGATTCAGCTCTATTCAGGCTAGCTTGCAAAGTGAAAATGAAAAGCTTATATAGATGGTGGAAGGGGAGTTGGGATCCCTACAACGGTGGGATTGGCCCTATCCTCAAGGAAGCTTCCATGATAGGTGAAAAACCACTTCCCCTACATGGAGATCCAGAGCCAAACCTCCCAAATCATTTTAGAGACTCGTCCAAGAGTTGGTTGGAATTAAACTTCCATCATCTTTTTTTTAAAAAGAATCCTTATTAATCCTGGCGTGAGTAATACACTGGGATAGAGCACCAGTTGGCGCGCCCTCTTTGGTGGATTTCCCCCATTGGCGTGAGGGCTGAACTGGCTAGTCGCGCCAAGGCCAAAAGGTCTATTTTTAGGGATTTTCATAGGAAATTGTCTTCACGGGAATGATTGTCCTTGTCAAGGGGGATGCCATGAAAGTGTTTTCAGGTCATGTCACTACTCATAGGTCATGTAATAGGCCCTCCAATGTGCGGGATGGGGGATTGCAGAGACGGTGAAAAATTACTGTGTAACACTTGGATTGTTAAAGATCACAGATTGAATAAACTAAAGAATTTTAAAGCCTCTATATACCTGAAAAATACATCGGCCCCTTTAAATTCATTTTCTACTGACTCTAGTTTTTTTTTTTACCAAATTCCAAGGTCTTGAGATTGCCTTTTTTTATAGATATTATAGTTTAAGATAATTGAGAAAATTTATACCTTTTCAGACAAAATATAAAGCCCCTGTTATATCGAAAATCCTTCTGAAAACTGTTATAACTTTCAAAGGTGCTCCTACAAGCCTAAATGAGTATTTCTAAAGTCAAAAGAGTAATATAATTGTTAAATCGAGAAATTCAATATCATCCAAAAACATTGTACCTATCAATACTATACCACACTCTACTGTAGATATATAGCACATTCAATTAGATGACACAGAATTCAAGATTATTGATAGAGTGATAGAATTCAACCTTCTTGAGCTTCACTACTGGAGCCAAGAAAAATCTAGATCAGCTTGATGAAGTGTTCATCTGGGAGTAAAATTTACCAAAATATGTTGTTCTTCAAACCTATCAATCCCCAGAAGTGATTATACTTTCTCAATGATGCTACTTTTCTAATCAAAGAGCCATCATAAACCCTGAAAAATAAGTCTTATTTACCATTAGTGTTGAGTCAATTAATCAAATGCTCCAAATATAGCCTGGGTACTCACTCAGCTATACCTCAAACTGGACTTCCCCAAGAGGTTCTCGATATTTCAAATCTTATGCATTCTTCTATAGAAATTCCCAAGATAAATCCTTCATACACTTCTACAAAATTCTCTAAAAGGATAAGACATATCATTTCAATGTTGTCCTTCATTCTTGGCTACTTTACAGATCAACATGTTGATGTTGCAGTGTTAGGTTTTATGTCTACATTTACACCTAGTTAGCCTCCTTCTACTATTTTTAATTTTTCTTAGTATGTTGCTGACAGTATTCATGAGCAGTTGATTAAAATTCCTTATGAAGGTGTTTTCAAGTATTCTTCATCTTTATTTTACATGTTCCTATATTTTCAGTCTGAGAAGTTTAATATAAACCTTTAGAAGTTTGATGTTGAAGGAAATCCTCAATCAGTCATCTTTTGGAATTCCTTGATAAGGAAAGACTCAAATGAATTCAATTATATGGATTTTGCAGATTCCTTCATTCATCCCATGGTAAATTTTTTAAACAGAAGTATGCAACCCAAAATTAGTGAAGAAATTAAAAAGGTTTTGCAGATGTCAGAGCATAATAAGGTAGGTGATTGGTACTTATATCAAAATCACACTGAAATATGAGTATATGGATGAAATATGATTCCATATAGACTACCTAAATACCTCCCTATGAGGTTATTTTCCCTTGAATACATAAGGCAGATTCTTAATTCAGATGCAGCTAATTTTTTAGCATCAAATAAGAAGAAACAATTCAAATTGAAGAATCGAGTTAGTCCTTTTATCTGTAGCAATATAGATGCAGGTCCAGAGGCTGAAATTTTTTTGCAAGAGTTCAAGTTTAGTCCCAGTTTTTTTTGGTATTATGATCCCCTTAGAGTGATAATTAAAATGAGAGTTAAGTGTAAACTCATTCCATATGTACATGAAAAGAAGCTAGAGATTGAGAAATTCTCAAACCATTCTGAATGGTTGGAGAATACCTTGGTAGAGGAAGGGAAGAAAAGTGATACTAGTCAAACTCTAGTCCAAGAAGATAGGAATGTAAAGAGGAACAAAGATGAAGGATCCTATACTGCAGAGACTACAACAGAGAAAAAATTCAAATTGAGATACAGTAAAAAGCCAAACCTAAATCTTGGTAATGAAGTATTGGAAACAATAGAGGTGATCGATAGAGAAACTGTAGCAAAAGACAATGCACCTCGTAAAAAATTGAAGAACAACAACATCCTACTACTTTAAACACTCAGTTAATTCAGAAGCATCACAATATAGAAGTTTCTTCATCTAAAAAATGAACAGAAAACGACATGGATATCAAAGAAAGATATAAATAAATCAAAGCCAGAAATGAAGAAAATAAGACATAAATATATTCTCAGTATCTGAAACAAACTCCTGGCATCCAAAATAGGCTACTTTAAGCCTTTGACTATAAGAATAAAAATATGTTTATGACATTCTTCAACCAATATTTTAGACTCCTAAGTCATCTTCCGATTACAAAAAGATAGATTTTGAAGTCCTAGTCCAGGATATTCATCCTCTGGACCAAATTGAGTTTCATAGGTAGGCATGGGAGATAATTTATTATAAAATAACAACCAAGGCCATGAGTGCAAAAAATATGCAAAACACTCTTGCAAATATCAAATATCAGCTCAAATTGGAAAAGGCTTCTTCACAAGAAAAATACACTAGAATTAAATCCTTGGAAGAGCTAGTGATTGAAGTAGGATATGATCCTAAAAATGTTAAAGTTGCGGAAGAACTGATCAAGAATAAAAATGCAGACATTGTTGCATTAAAGAAGAAACTAAAACTCCCCCCTAATGAACATCCTGAAGCCAAGGAAGTCTTATAGGATACGAATCACAAATATGAGATGATGAATCTCATTTTACACTTGACTGCTCAGATAAAGGAAATGGAGAATGAAATGGACAAGTTGGTCCAAGAGAAAAAGGATAAAGAAGAAAAAATTCTAGTCACGGTGATTCCTGTAGTTATTACTGTTGTACCTTCTACACTAGCTAAATCAGTGGCACCTATAGTCCCCTTGGCTACAACATTGCCTGCCACTTCATCAACCACTTTAGCTACAAAATCTTCAACAACAACATCACAACATTCATATGAAGCAAGTAAGTTGGTAAAATCTATGCAAGGCATAACTACTCATACCAATGAGATAAATAGACTTAAAGAATAGCTTAAAAGTCTTGAAGATGAAAAGAAACTTGCCAAAATAATGCATAAGAATGAAGAACAAAGACCCAAAAGATTAAATGAGCAGTTGAAAAATTTGGAAAAATAACTAACACTGAACGAACCAATGGCACATGTCAAGCAATAGCTATGGTCAAATATCATTGAATCTGTCAATGATATTTGGCCATCCATACAGGTCATATATGAGCAGAAGGACTTAGTAAAATCAGCAAGAGAATAAATTCAAAAGATCAAATAAGAGCTTGGTTAGAAACTTGAAGAAGCTCTTGAAATAATCGAATTTCTAAATTCTAAGAACATGCTAGATCTTGAAGAAATTGGAATTAATGAAAGGACAAAAACCATCCTAGACGTTAGGAAGGTAATTTATAAGAAGAATTTGATGATACAGTTAGAAGAGAAATTTCAGAACATGGAGGTTTCTATCACAGGGTTCATGATCAAGTTTGATGTTCCAAGGAAAAAAGGCCTTTGCAATCCTCTAGTTATTAATGAAATATTAATGAAGCAGGATGATTACGATAAAAATATAAGAGAATTTTCCAAGGAGCAAGCGAACAATTCATCCTTGCAAGGAATCCCATCAGGGAATGTACTTTAAAAAAGCTTTGAGAATTTTTTTTACCTACAACATGAGGTGATACACATATTTGTCAACAAACCCACATTTTCAAGGTATACTGAAGCTGATGAGAATTTTATGAGGATGATGAAAATCAAATTACTAGAGGCTGAACTGTGGGAAAAATTGACTGATTTACTATGAAATCATATTTCAATAAAAACAAAGAAGTAAAGGTTAAAACAACGTTTACAGTTTGGAAGCGAAAGAGTATCATTGAAAGACTATGAGGATAAAGAGTATGAAGATAAAAAGTCAAAGTTTAAAAATCAAAAGAAGAATTCCAAGGTAGAGATGAAGTTGCCAGCGTGAAAGACACCTCAGTGTCCAGCTGAAGCCTTCGTTGAACAACAAAGAGAGAAATCAGTAAAAAAATGAAGACAACAAATAAGTTATTTCAATAAAAAAGGGACAACTAGAATTAGTTAGAAAGCTTTCACTATCTTCTTGCATGAAGATATTTAGTTTCCATGAATAATTCTTTAGTTTGTTTTAGGATATTTTCTAAATAGTTTTTGTATAAATACTTCTCATTTATAAGTACTAAGTGTGGATGAATTTCCGAACATTTCTATACTTGTACTATTCTGAACCTAAGAGTTATTGTACCAATTTCAAGCCAACAGATTGGATTAAAGAAATAAAGTATCATATTACAGGATTTGTGTGTTGGGCCACTATAGTGGAGTATTTTCACTTGTTTCCTTGTCAATTTCTTATTTTTTTCCATCAATACTTGAATGAGTTCTAAATCTAAATGATAAATCAGGAATTTTTATTTCTGAATATGTTAATAGCACTCTGTTTTGACTTATTATAATTTATATGTTTTCCACTGATATCTATATTAGGGAACCCTTAATTTCTCCCTAGTTTCGATTGACCTCTGCCTTTTCACTCATAATCCGAATTTAAGAACCCTTAATTGGTATTTTATCCCGATTGAAACCATTTTCACCATCAACTTTGAAGATCTGATGTAAATCAACTATCTTTCCCTGTAAACGTTTCTCTTTATCGCTTGATCCTGATCTGACTTCTTGAGACATTGACTCCATTATCCCAATGGAATTATGGATCTACATCTGTCCATCTTAGTAAGTGATTTCACCACCAAATCAAATCAAAATCGAAAACCAATTTAACCTACATAACTAGCCTAAAATCAATTAATTTCAACAAAGATAAATCATATCGAGAGAGCCCTCTCAGAGCATTAGGAAGGCTAGATCCTAAAGCTTAAAAGTACGTTTATGGTTACGTCTAATATTATTTGAACTAAAATAAAAAATCTCACAACTATTAAGAATTATTGGAATAATAACACTCCCTATTTCTCCCAACCTATCACACCCTCTCCCTCACTCTCTTTGACCATCCCTCTCATTCCATTTCTCTCTTCCTACCTATATGTCTCTCTTCTCCCAATTTCTCTCTCAAAACCCCTCTCTTACTATATATAATATATAGTAAGATATATTATACAATAAATAGGATACAAATGTATTATCAACACTATAAAATCTATAAAATTAATAACAATAACAAATTCTAAAAATACATGCATACATATATGTAATGAAATAATAAAAAAGATACCATGTATATTACAAAAATTCCAATCATAATATACCATGTGCAATACTATTCGCTTTTCAATGTCATTATCCCATAAAACACTATCATTAAGTTGAAGCAAAATTTAATGGCATATGTACATATTATATCTCTATCAAGCTAAGTGTCTCCATCAAGCAAATGGACCTTTTAAAATCTTGATGGATGGCTTAAAAAATACACTCACAAAGCTACATTTTCAACCTTTAGAACACAAGTTATTCCAAAAAATAGTAACCCACCTCCATAGATTCACCCTTATTTTAATTTGAAATGACAATAATACAACAAATATTTATCTGATCTTATTCATATAATAAATAATTATGTATTATGGTTTTGTGTATTTATTTACTCATTAGAATAATATTAAAAGTAAATAATTGAAATAAAATATTTAGAAAAAAATTACTTTGAATTTGTTGTATTTATGGTGCAAAAATAAATAAATGAATTTTAGTTTTACATGTAAACATGACAAACAAAAAAATATTATAAAATTAATATTTGTGAGTTTAGTTCTAATTTATATATTCATAAAATAAATATTTGTAATTTTTTTATGATTATGGTGGTAATTCACATAAATAAATCCACTTGTACTTGTAAACATGAAAAACAAAAAGTTACTTACCCTACTTTATAGAACTTACACCACTTCTTTAAATATATGGTGAGATACTCCACTTCCAATAAGATCAATTAAAAATTACTCCACTTTAATACCATATAATAAGAATGGTGCTAACGTTTCTATCAAATATAGTGATATACTTCATTTTTAATATGATGCATAAACATTTACACCACATTAACACTACATAACATAAGTGATACTAACTTATGGTACTAAGAATTTTTTTTGTTGTTTTTGTTGTTGTGCACATACAATTAGAAAAAGCTCTTCCTAATGAAGATATTATATTTCAAATATTTTTGTTATATATATTATACAGTATATTAAATTAAAAATAAATTAAAACATTTTTAGGTTTTCAAATTTATTTGTTTTTACTACCTATAGTGTTCACTATCTCCATTCTTACAGTTTCAGAATGCATTTCTATCTTGTATTTCGAATCCTTAACCTTACAAATAAATATTTAATAAATGTCAACTGTTATTTACCTTTCAACTGATAGAAATAACTAAAATTCCTCAATTACTAAACACACTCATATATAATACACAAATGGTGTATGTGTAAACACACTCATACAAGAATTTCATTCAAATTACTCTATTAAATAGAGTTTCTGAGATCCAACTTATTCAACATTTAGAGAGAGAGGTTGAGATAATTTCTGAACCATTAAAAACCAACTTCTCAAATATAGCATGTAAGAATTAAGTCCAACATCCCCCTTTAATGATTACATTACATGAATGTATTAAAGTCACTCATAAATAACAAAATAATCAACCATTCTTTAACTTATCAGTAGATGCTTCAACAAGTTTCCTCATAACCCTCGTAAAGGTGTAGTTGGCAAGTTGGATTCCCGAGTTCACTTCCTCAACTCATGAATCAAGGACCTCCCGAATCAATTACTAGACAACATCGCAATTTGTCGCATAAGCTCATTAGAAGACCACTCTACATCTTCAACGAATGAGGGATCCTTCCTTAGATCCGAAACTACCACGCTATCTCGACAACCATCCATATTGAGCCTTACTGCCACTCGATCTTTTAAGTACTATCTTTAGACACATAGCTGAGCTGCTAGTCATTTTATGGATGAGCTCCCATCTACTGAGATACATGGGTACAAACCGTTGTATTCGCTAGTTATATAGAAGATCCATTTAAATACCAAATGTATCTAGATTCAACTGTTACATCATAACCTTCTTATCTAATTTGAAAATTCATCCTCAATTAATTTACAAATAATTTATAATACTAGAACCACAAAGAATTTCAGTAGACATGAAAAAATAATATTGGTACAACTCCGGCTATATGCACACGTCTCTCAACACATAGATCTATGCTTTGAAATCCTTTTAAAAAATCTCTAAGTATCATTTCAGCCTGGAATTCAACTCCTTTCTCCATTAACTTGTGCTTCTGCTTAATCCAGCTCATCTCTTCTCACAAATCGTAATTTTCAGACACCATTGACTGTTTGTCTCCACAGAACAGGCTCCGCGGCTTTCTCTGCACAGATGTTTCTTCTACAGTACCAAGAGTTTCCAAAGGAGGTAGCAAAACATGTGCATAATCAACTCCGCCAACATAAGGAATAAAAAATATTAAGCGATTACCATGAAAGTTACATACTAATGCTATAATGATTCTGAGATTGTACGAATTTCTGGAATCTTTAAGCAACCAAACAAGTTTCTCTAAGAAAAGAGTTTTCTTTCTATTGCGGCAGCTTGTTGATCTTGCGATGCTTGAATTCTCTGTATGTTTTGGGGTTGAACAATTGAGGGTTGTTCTCATCGATCAATTCCTTCATGGGGTCGACGACGGTGTGAAGAGGTGGGCTGCAGAACACTAGCCACGACATCCTGACCCTGTCTTATTTCACCACACTCTTATATTCCAAATGCCATCATCGTCCATATCAGGGACCAGCTGGAGATATTGAGCAATGGGAGATTCTAGAGTGTTTTTCATTTTTTTAAATCGAATCACATTTTATAATAGAGTAGAGATGTAAACCAAATGATCGTAGTGAGATTTGTTTTAATTTGCGAGGTGCGGGTGTTTGGAAACACTTAGCATATGGAAATATTGAGAATATAAGTCATGTCGAAGCATGCGCTAGAGTCATCTCGCCACAAATTATAGAAATAACTAAAAAGCACTCACACACAACACACAACATAGGCTTCTGATCCTGTAATTTGATACCATGATAGAAATAACTAAAACCACTCAATTACTAAACACACTCATATATTATACACAAATGGTGTATGTGTAAACACACTCACATACAGATTACATTCAAATTACTCTATTAAATAGAGTTTATGATATCCAACTTATTCCTAATTTAGAGAGACAGATTGAGAGAAATTCTCAACCATCACCAACCAACTTCTAAAATATAGAAACTTATTAATACAGATTTCTATCTTATAAGCGATGGTTTAGATTTAGTCGAAATGGGTAAAGAGTACCAGTAACTTTGTATTCAGGGAGACCAGAAAAGTAGAGGCTCGGGACCCAAGCTTATGACACTATATGCATGAGAAAGTTGTCATATTACAGGTAAATAATAAACGTATTCACGCACGATGTCCTTGTCGATCACTTTCACGTTTTCGTAACTAATTGGCACCTCAAGACCTTGTCTTATAAGCCTTATTTATTTATATCTCAATTTTCTCTTAATTTTTTCATTCACAAGCTTTCAAGATTTAACACTTTACTACACGGTAAATAGTAAACGTATTCATGCACGATGCCCTGTCAATGCTTTCACCTTTTCGTAACTCATTTCGCACCAAAAGAACTTGCCTTATAAGCCTTATTTATATATCTGATTTCTCTTTTTTTAAAAGAGGCTTTTCTGATTTAACATTTTGGGTTCTGTAGTTTTCGTGGTGACTACGTAATAATGTTATTAATTGGGAAATATATAATTTTATTGTGAATTTTAGTAATAAAAAAAAATACTTATGAAACTAATAATAAAACTAATATAGATCTATCTAAAGCACAGAGCTGAGAGAGATCAAATTTCTTTTTTTGCAAACTTATTTTAGAGTGCAAAAAACAATGTGTACATTTTACTATTTAAATTGTATTTTTGAATGTTATAGAGATTACATAATATGTGTGTTGATCCATTTTATATTAATTCATATTGCATTGGATATTAAAATATTTTTGAGAAGCATAAGGTTTAAACATATTATTCACATATTTTTTTAATTTTAATTATTTTGCACGATATTAGGTCATATGGACAACTAATTGAAAATAAATAACATATAAGCTTTTTTATTTTATTTTTTATAATAGAGATTGTTTTTATATTTAAAAAATATTTTATTTTTATTTTAAGAGGGACTCGCATATTTAGGTAGCCTTCACACTGGCTGTAAAATCAATATAGACTCATTTTAACCACTCATCTACCAAAAACCTAGAGGGATCAAATCATTATTAACATTTTATATTACAAATTGAATGAGTTACACATTTTACTCTTATTAAGAAGTAACTACTCTAGTTTACCTTTAATTATATTTTATTTTCTAACTAAAGTTAACACTAACACACACACACATATGGAGAAAGTTCATGCTGAAATATATTAGTTAATATGAATATTCAAACAATTTATTCAAGTTCTATATTTTGAGATATTTATAACAGAATATATATATATATATATATATATATATATATATATATATATATATATATAGAAATATTGTATTTATTACTTGAAGAGTGAAAGTGAAAGCTCAACAATTGAGTTAATTGTTTTGTTAATAGAATTGTAACTATTTATTTAATGGTTATTTAATTTATCTATTTTTGGCCGACATGAGCTTCTTCTTTTTTTGAGGGCGTGGCATATTTACACATTCCCTCATACTAGATTGTAAAATGAGCCTTTCCACTCAATAAGAAAATATGAAAACTATATATCCCTTACATAATAAAGTTGAATTAATTTTATGTTTACAAAAATCCAAAAATATTCCATCTCAAAATATTTTTCGCCATTATCAAATTCAATAAATTCTCCACGTTATTCCAATGTTTATATGAAATTTGGTGGAAGCAAAAAGTACCTTTTGTAACACTTCATTTCAACATGGTACAGAAAGCATTCTTGAGTAAAGGCCTAAACCTAGTGCCATCAGCATAGAAAGCAAATGTGGTTAACTTATTTAATGAAAGGGGTTGATGGATGATAATGCTAAAAAGAGAACCATTAGAGCCTTAGAGACTTTCTCCACTATAGAGTAAAATATTACTTCATTCCCCCACAAAGCACAAAATTGATAGTCATTTCCAAGCAAATCTAAAAGCCAACATAGAAAAATAATTAGAATAACTTATTAGGGCATAAATAAGTACTTGAAATGAGGTTAGATTTTCAAAGTAGTGATATTAAGTCTCATTCATTCCATGTAATGGAAACATATTTAATTATATTTCATATAAAAGTTAGAGTTGCATTATTTCTCATGAAGAAAATCACTCCATTACCATGTGAAAATGTTATTGTGCTAAGTTGCTAATGTAATGTTGGCTTTATATTTCCATCATAGAAGCTATACTTGGTACTTTACCACCATATAATGTAATTAGTGGTGGATTATAGGGTCATATTTTCACCGTACCTTCATATTATTTCTCAAAATAGACTTGTAACTTTAGAAACTAGAAGTATGGATTTAGTACTCTTTTATACCCACCTTTTTTTCATGGTGAGCCAGGTCAATTCCTTTTCTCATACTATACATGAAAACTACCACTTAGTGAGTTAATGGCCTAATAATATATATGTGAAGTTGTGACTCTGATTGTTAACACCCCAGTTCAATATTTATCATTAACATTATTTAGAAATTGGTTACCCTATTTAGGTTTATGAAATGTGAATTCATTCAAATGTCACATTTAATATATTTGATTAAATTACTTTACCATTTACTAAAATATTTTAAAAAGTGTTGATTTTTAACTTAACATTAAAATGAATAAGCATGATATATGTTTGACATTCTAACTTTGATATACAATTGACATTATTTTCTATTTATCTTAACTTTTGGTACACTAGTTAAAATCTCATACTACATGTTGGACTCATCATAACACTTTTGACCTTAACAATAAAAATTTCTGTGTATCTAATATTTTGGTATAAAAACTCATTATAACACTTTTGACCTCAACAATAAAAATTTCTGTGTATCTAATATTTTGGTATAAAAACTCATTATAACACTTTTGACCCAAATACTCAACACTATTTATATATAATTCTTTTATATGAGAAAAACTCAACACTTTCTATATATAACTTTTTTATACTTAAAAAAATTCATTGATAGTAACACTCAAATTGAAATATAACAAACATGATCTTATGTACCCACAAAATTGAGGGTTTGAAATTAGTATATAGTAAGATAAGTTTCCTAAATTTAATGTACATGTCTTGAAATATGATACTACATACTATAATCATGGCAACGCTTGACCTAAAACACCATGAGGTCTTCATGAAAACAATAATGTCCCAACAATAAATGAATAATTTGTAAAGACCCTTGAAGTATAGTATTTAGTTTTGTGTTTGATTATACTTGATGATATTGCGCTCTCAATGACGAGAACTCTCTTTTGTTGAGGACAAAGAAACATTTCGAGAGGAGTCGTGTATAAGCATGTTCTCGTTTCCTCGTAATATTCTTCACATATAATAAATTTGATCTCCCAATTTAACTTGTTATAAAGATGACGGTCTTACGTTTTGTAATTTCATAATATGTATAAGGAGTAGAAATGATTTTCATATATATATATATATGATCTAAGCATATATTTTCATAATCATCGTTATCTAAAAATTGTTTTTCTCAATATATCTAACCTGTTATTTGTTATGGTCATGATTTGTGACGAACTTTGTCATATTAATAAGAATATATTTTGTAATTTCATGTTAGTATATTAAGGAATTTATTTCTTGTATTTTCATTTTCATATTATTATCTGAATGACTAATATTTAGGTATTTCACAATGAAATGGGAGAATTTATTATAAAAAAAATGGTTATTTTATGATTTGGATGGACATAAGTCATGTTTTTTTATATTTTTTTTTGTTTAATTAAAATATGATTATAAATTAAAATTTTAACTCATTCATTTATCTTCGTGGAAGATAATGATTAATGCCTTTGTTATATATATATATATATATATATATATATATATATATTCAAACTTTTATATCAAATTGTAACAAACCTTTCCCGTAAATATATTTTTACCTTAATTATTCAAATCAATAAAATAAAGAATTAGTTTAATGTAAACAGATTTTGAATCGGTTAAAACGAATATGCGCTACGTATTGAAAAAAGGGGCATGGCTTTGTAGTCTGAGGATATTGTCTTAAGAACGAAGGGGAAAAACTCTGCAAAACCATGGATCGTGATCTTGGTTTCACCATTGGATTACTTGGCATGGTCATTGATATGACAATCCACCATATTTTTCTAGGAAATTTACATTGCTCTCACATGCAAGAAAGAGTTGAAGTCTCTTACCCATTTATTAAAGAGAATCGACCCTCTAGTTAGACATATGCGAGAATGTCACCTCACACTAAATTGGAAGCAAGGGATTCGTAATAAGGCAATAGCTGTTAATGCATAGCTTAAACGATTGGAAGGACTTCTCCTTGAAGCATCAACAATGGCGCGGGAGTGCAGAATACCAAGTGAGAATGTGTAGATGAAAGTGGCTCAACCTGAGAATAGGTAATTTTGTTTGTCTTCTTTTCATGAGATTCGAAAGTGGTCTGGTAAGAATCTCTATTGATGAAAAGAAATCTTGGGGTAATCCCAAAATCTCCTCTCATGTATAAATTTCGAGCCTGGCCTGTGGGTTATGGCCCATTAAAGCTTATCGGAAGCGTTTTAAACTTTAAACCTTTTAATTTAACAACGTGGATCTACATAAATATCGAGTCATCCATACAAATACACGAAAACCTTTTAATATCCGCTTTAATCCTCATATGTGGATTTCAAAAACATATACACCGGCCTCCATAGATATCGGCCTCTGCACAACGCGCTGTCACAATCTTGATGACAGGAAAAGCTGCAACCCCAAATAAGACTGCAATCCAATCAATCACCGGCAATACACTTTTGACCAAGCTGTAGACTGCGCCTTCACCTTATTCAAACTGGACCAAAACATTCGCACATCAACTTCCGACTTTCAACGAACTATGGATATTCGTTTATAATCAAACTTCAGTGATCGGATTTGTAGTTTCTTTTTAACTACCCTTCTCAGCTTAATTCGGTGGCTCGTTCTTTATCGATATCGATTCCAGGAAACCAGCGTTTCAATACACATTTTAATCATATAAACTGCTGGAACCGCTTGTAAAGACCAGAATTCGTCGATTCCGTTTAGTGTTTTCACGCAGGTTAAAACACACAGATTAAAAACACATATCATTCATCAACAAGACGTGGGTCAAATGCGTTAACCCCATCTCAGACTTCTCACAACACGCAAAATCAAATTAAGAATTAACACACTCGTATACATAATGAAAAAAACTCATAACCACAAAACACACGATTTATATTATTCCCGAATTCAGATTACAATACGTTTCTATGAGCCAGGTTGCCTTGGCAGCGCTGGATATACATGCGTCTGGCTCCCCCTACAAATGCATAAAGACTAGTTTATAAGAATGGAGGAAAATAGATTGGATCATTCCAGATCCGATATTCCTTCATAAGATCCCTAAATTCACTCAACCGAGTCACAACAAATGCTATTAATAATATGAGGGTAACGAAAATATCGTTTTTGTAGCCACGTCAACTTCTATCCGCTTTGACTTCTTCTTTGACTAAGGGGCGTTAGATGCTCCTGCATCAGACTCCCGAGGTAAAAAAAAATTATGACCTCCTGGTCATATACTTCTCCTTATCCTTAGCAATTCTACCCACTGCATTTCTTCAGTGGAACTGTTTTTATGATCTTCTGTGAGCTGCAACCAACCTCTGCAGTAACAGTCTCCTCTGTTACATGATACCTCACCAAGCCCTCCGCACTCGGTCTTTTGGCATCCTTCTGGTTCTCTCCTCTAGAACCAATTGAGCACACCTTGCTCTAGGTTGCTGCAAATCTTCTCACCTTCCGCTGCCGCCATCTGCACGATGGTAAGACCATAAAATCTCCAGCTTTAACACAACTGTACCTCTTTCCCCTTCTGCTTGCATTCTTCTTCCTTCTCGCAGGAATCCTTTCCCAGCTCTGATACCACTTGATGAAAATAAATCTTGGGGTAAGCCCAAAATCTCCTCTCATGTATAAATTTCGAGCCTGGCCTATGGGTTATGGCCCATTAAAGCTTATCAGAAGCGTTTTAAACTTTAAACCTTTTAATTTAACAACGTGGATCTACATAAATATCGAGTCATCCATACAAATACACGAAAACCTTTTAATATCCGCTTTAATCCTCATATGTGGATTTCAAAAACATATACACCCGCCTCCATAGATATCGGCCTCTAAACAACGCGCTGTCACAATCTTGATGACAGGAAAAGCTGCAACCCCAAATAAGACTGCAATCCAATCGATCACCGGAAATACACTTTTGACCAAGCTGTAGACTGCGCCTTCACCTTATTCAAACTGGACCAAAACATTCGCACATCAACTTCCGACTTTCAACGAACTATGGATATTCGTTTATAATCAAACTTCAGTGATCGGATTTGTAGTTTCTTTTTAACTACCCTTCTCAGCTTAATTTGGTGGCTCGTTCTTTATCGATATCGATTCCAGGAAACCAGCGTTTCAATACACATTTTAATCATATAAAATGCTGGAACCGCTTGTAAAGACCAGAATTCGTCGATTCCGTTTAGTGTTTTCACGCAGGTTAAAACACACAGATTAAAAACGCATATCATTCATCAAAAAGACGTGGGTCAAATGTGTTAACCCCGTCTCAGACTTCTCACGACACGCAAAATCAAATTAAGAATTAACACACTCGTATACATAATGAAAAAAAATCATAACCACAAAACACACGATTTATATTATTCCCGAATTCAGATTACAATACGTTTCTATGAGCCAGGTTGCCTTGGCAGCGCTGGATATACATGCGTCTAGCTCCCCCTACAAATGCATAAAGACTAGTTTATAAGAATGGAGGAAAATAGATTGGATCATTCCAGATCCGATATTCCTTCATAAGATCCCTAAATTCACTCAACCGAGTCACAACAAACGCTATTAATAATATGAGGGTAACGAAAATATCGTTTTTGTAGCCACGTCAACTTCTATCCGCTTTGACTTCTTCTTTGACTAAGGGGCGTTAGATGCTCCTGCATCATCTATATTTCAGGATAATAATTTCATGATGATAGTTTTCAAGAAAACTCATATGACTACACATGCTCTTATCTTAATCTTTTCACTATAATTAAATATGCATTTATATTGGAGGATAGAAATTCTTGCATTCTCCAATGTGCTATTAGCATATGGAAATACTTTATATATATTGGTTTTCCATATTAATAGTAAATTATTGATATTTAATAATATATGACCAATGCAATATATAAAATACGCACAATTAATGCTTTCGAAATTAAATTCAAATTCAAAAGATGAATACAGAGTAAAATGTGGTTTTACTTATTAGGTAAAATTGTGTATTTTCATACAATAGTCCTTGTGCCATGATATGTCTGCATGCATAGGAATTTTTAATTAAAAGATAATTAACCACGTGATTCTGTGGTTATTTTCTAAAAAGAATCCATGTTGTCTCTTCTTGAAAAGACTCTTACATTCATATTTTAGAAAGATAATGTTATTAGAGATATAGCATGGTAAAAGGGAAACTTATTGTGCGGGTTTTTGGAAAACAATCCATGTTGTATTTTCTTGAAAAGATTTCTATTATGTTAAATATTTCTATTATTTGAATATTTTACATGAAAATAGTATTTCATGATGATAGAATTCTAAGAAGGGAAATGTATTTCCTACAGTAAAGGAAGAGCTATCTCTCTTGCATGCACAAAGAATATCCATTATGTTATAGAGGCATGTTCTTTTCATGTATAAACAAATGTTGAGCTATCTTAATATTTAGGAGAATATGTGAGTACCTTTATGATATCAAAACTAATATGTTATTTTATGTTAGTTATTTTGGAATAAGGTCATGCATAGGCATGCAATAGTTGTATTAGATTTCATTGGAAAAAATATAAGTTTATATGTGGACAAAGTTAACATGTTTTGTTATCCTACTTTGGAAAATATTCTTTGGCAAAGAAGAGGAATTACCTGTACACAAACTAAAGTAATGATTTGGTTCATTGACATATACATATGGGAAAATTTGGTATAACCTTTGGAGAATAAGATATGTATTCTTATGCTTTATTCCATTAGTTTATGGAAATGAAACCATGTCCTTGCATGCCTATTACGTTCTATTTCCTGGAAAAATGTATGTGTTAAGCACTTCTTTGTAAAGATTCATGAAGGAAGCTATGTGCTTCGTTGTGTAAGCACTCCTTTGGGGAGACTCTTTGGAATCTATATGCATTTGCATGCATGGAAGCAACATTTATTATGTTAGCTTGCATTTCTTGCACTAAAAGTAATAGCTTAAGGGTTATCTATTTTGACTAAATTATGTAAATTTCATGCACGAATATCGTAACTAATGTATCAGTTTATTTTAAATATATGCTGGGGAGATGTAACTATTGTCTTGTAGGAATGTGGGCTTATGCGACGTAAACATTAGTTAATGTGATGACTTATAACTAGCACATATGAGATATGTGTTGTTAAACAGAGAATTTCAAGGTACTTTACTTGAATGTCATGAATATACATGAGTAGATGGAGAAACTACTATTGTATAGATATATGAAATGATTTATGACACTTTTTGACTCTTGACATCAATGTACGTTGAAGGAAACATTAGCAGGGTATGATGGTGATATGTATAAAGGAAATATTATGCTTAACCTGGTGGCAGGTAAATGATTATGGTTCATGCAGATGAGTATGAACTACCGAATGATCCAGTGTACGATGGACCATTGTAGGTACATCCATGCCATCAAGATATGAAGATATGAAGACTAGACGGTAAATGGTATCATATTTATTGTAATGGCTTTAAGCTAGATATTTGTATATTTCCTTGTAAGATTTATAAATGATGGTTAAGGGATGGTCTCCCTTATAATCCATTGAGTGAGGGATGATAACCCTCACGAGCATTTAATAATAAAATTAAACGTTGCTGGTTTTCACCCTACGGGGTTTCCAGGGTATTTTGGTGTTCAATGATATGATTGATTATTGTGTCAAGTTGATGATGCTAATTCCTTTCTTGTTATGATGTTCATAATGGAAGTATGTGATGACTACATGAATAATGAAATGAGTGGAAGGTTACATCATACCGTATTATGTTAATGTACTGTAATGGAGGTTGTTAATGGTTAAGGAGCTTACTATTCTTATTCTAAAAGTTACACTATGAACTGGCAAGCATTATATGCTAATGATGAGTAAGGAATATTTAATAGTGAATGGATAGTTACCCATGAGTAACTTGTAATAAAAAAATTAAACTCCTTACATTTCCATGTGAAGTTAACGGCGTATGTTACAAGTGGTATCAAAGCTAAAGGTTGCAGCACTGGCGCCTTTGGGATTTTTTAAGCGGAAATAAATTGAGAGATCTGAGATGAAGTGCGTGTCTATGAAGGAAGGCATCGCATCTATAATCCAGGTTGAACAAAGAGTTTCAAGAGATAAGTATTATTATCTTTCTTTTCTTGAAACAATAGTTATTGCATTTATGGAAAATAGAATGCGTACAAAGTAAATAGCAATGAAATTAGAGTTCTTGTAAAAAGGATATATCTTTTCCATGTACGTAAAGACAAACTTACAATGTAAGTTCTTGAAAATATTTCTATTATGTTAACTTTTTAGAAATATATTATTCCTAGAGATATACCATGGTAAAAGACCAAACTACTATGCTAGTTTTGCTGAGAAGAACCCATGTGAGTTCTTGCAAATATTACTAGTATGTATCTTGAAAGGTGTAAGCACTAGTAAAACATAAATAAGTAAACTTTCTTGCCTTTATATATATATTATTTAAGAAAAGATAGGAAGCTTGTTTTCTTTTAAAAGGGATTTCGTACCGGTGTGTTAAATGATAAGGAATCCAAGTTCTTTTCTTGAAAATAAATATAGGCTAAAAAGAATAACCTCTTGAATATACTACATTGCTAGATGGATTATGTCAAATTATTTATTTAGGTATAGTAAAGGTTAAGTTAACCTTGCTATTGTTGCGTAGTTTTTATGCATAAAAGAGGCTATCTATGATAAATTCTTGGAAGCAAAGCATGAGAAAATTGCATGTAGAATCATAGAGGAACAAGGTTCTTTTCATGGATAGAAGATCTATTGAGTATGTGAGTAATTTATGCTATCATAACTATTATGTTATATGTCCTCGAAGAGGAATCATGAGTTTTCCTACTCAATTATGTTAAGTACTCTATTGGGAAATTAATATTAGAATCTTTATGCATTGTATGCATAGGAACAACAACCAATGTGTTAGCTTGTTTATATTTGCATCCTGCAAAGGAAAAAGCTGAAGTGGTGGGTCTTTTGTAAAAGTTTAAGTAAAGCGAATGCACAGTGTGTCATTTTCCATTAAAGGAATCTCTGAACAGATATAGTGATTTGTCTTGTACGAATGTGTGCGTGTGTGAAAAATTTCATAGCAATGTGGGAGTTATTTGACATGAATTGATAATTACTTACTCACACTAATGTAGAGATGTTAGAAGAAAGAATGTTGTGACATTATATTCACATGTCATATATGCACATGAATAGGTGTTAAAGGATCACTCAAATATTGATTATTCATTGATTAAGGCTTTATCTAATCATGCTATAAAATCTTGTCGATGCTGCTAAAAGAAAACATTGTTGTAGAGGAGAAATGTGAATTTCCTGATGGGGATGAGTACTGCAGTAGGGAGAGAAGTTCTTCAAATGAAATAAAGATAAGTATTTTATTTTATTTTAAGAAGTCTATGCATATGCATGTTGATTTCCTTTAAAAATGAATTTTTATATACATGGCATTGCATGAGATTAGCTTCCATTTAAGAGAATTCTTAAAAAAAGTACATGCTATTATAATATACTTTTTCTGCATAAGAATATGCATATGAGATTAATATGTTTATTATTATTTATTTCTTTAGGAAGGAAAGTATAAAAAGCATGAAAGAAAAATAGTTACCTTTCATTTGAGTTTGAAAAGAAGTAGTTTTTTTTACATGGAATAAAATTTCTAAAGTTACTATGCACTACTTTAAAAAGATGAATGTGTATAGTGATGGTGTGTGAAAGTAATGCATGAATGCAAAAGATGAGAAAAATTCTCATATAAGATGATAGAGTGTTAAAATTAAATTGAATGAAGCCTTTTAATGGGTCAAGCTGTGAGACTTAACTATGAGGACTAGTTGACTGACTAGTGTTTGCATGAGTCTTCATGGATGCATTAAAATTATTAATAGCATTGATTAGTTATGAATGAATAAATAATTAAAGTTATATGCATGAATCGATTTTCACAAAAGCTAATTGAAAATTTTGAGCAAGTGAATTATGATAATTAATTCGTGTGTCAGTCTGTTGGAACAAAACATTATTGGAATTGGAAATGTTTGCACTCATACCCTAATCGTTATTGGCACATAAGCATTAATGAATATTTGTATATACTTGTATGCATGACGACATTGTATGCATAAGAAAATTTTATGCAGGAACTTAAAATGATTGCGTAAGATAATATGTGTTTGAGAAATGCATATTTATGATTAGCATTGTTTCTTATAGTAAGCATGGGTAGCTTAATGGAAACAGAAAATCTGTGAAAAATAAAACATCGCAAACATTGCACTGTGAATTACAACATTAAATGTTAAAGTATCATGTTTTCAATGTGCATGATTTTGTTATTTCGGAAATAATAATGTACAACACATGTGCATTACTTCCAAGGGGTAAGTTGTGGTAGCTTCATTAAAGTTAACTAGTATTAACTACTTAAAGACAATTTGTTTAATTTTATTTTATCTGACAAGAAAAACTTAAATCATCACTGTTGATAAAGCAAATTATTTAATTTGCTGAAATTAATTAATGAAAAGAAAATATTTTTAAGCTGATGGTAAAATTTTTTCCAAGAATAAGAGGTGGTTGGGGACAGTTGGAAAGACAGTTACCTACTCCTCGGAGGATAAAGTTGAATCCTAGAGGAGGAGTAGGGGTTCTATGCAAAGTGGTAAAGGGGATTATTTTCTAGAGCTAGTTGGGATCAGTTGAAAATAACTCACAGCAACCCTTGTACAACCAGAATTTCTGAGTTTGACTGGATTGGCCATCCAGAGGTCATACAAGAAAGAGAATTATTTCCATTGTTAACCCATGGCACCGTCCAAATTCTGGAGCTAGGGGCAAGTGGATGATGTAATAGCCTCCCTTGATGGTTGGGAGGACCACAGCTTGAAATACTAAATTTCCAGATAAGTATAAAGACTTTTTAGTGTGAAAAGATTGACTGTCTGGATGTGAAAAATGACTCGATCCTATGGATTAGGAAGAGAATTTGGTTTACCATTGTGGTTCTCATAGTGGAACAAGTTAAGTAAAAAGTTATGTGTTATATTAAAATGAAGTTTTATAAGATTGTGTAAATATCCTATGTAGATATTAAGAGGAAAGGAGTTTGGAGCTCGGAAAATGAAAATGTCTTAGCAGATGCTATGATATGCCTACGGTGCATGGATTGACCGTTGGTACGATTAGAGAGCTAGGTGCTCTTTGAGTAATTTTTGAGGTACTGTGTGGATGTCTTTAGCAGGAGCTAAGACAGTGTGCACGTGATGCATTGATGAGAGGGTTGGTTCTCTCTGAATACTTATGGAAGTACTTTGATTAAAACATCTCTTTATATTGCAAGAATGTTTGATAGTTGCGAGTATTTTTCATTTGATTGAAACTATCTGACTAATGTGAATGAATGGTTAGTCATACATTACAGGCTCTTTCTAGGAAGTGGTGATGGGTGTTCAATCATTTTCAGAGAGTTTGCGTAAAATTCATCATTACATCCAATAGTAAATGGTAAGTAATGATAAGTTCGTATAGATATTTTTCTATATTTTTATGAATTGAATAATGGATAAGTAGTCAAAAATGGAAATGGAATATTCTTTGTGCTATACATGCTTATGAATATGTATAAAAACATTAATGTTTCAATTAATGGCATTTAAGGAAATGAAAGTGTTTCATTGTGAGGGGAAGGACCCCTTTGGGTTGCTTATATTATTATATCATGATTATAAGCTTAAGTTTATGTGAGAGAAACACACTGAGGATGGTGTTCTCTTGAGGGGGGGAGTATGTAAAAAACCTCTCCCGTAAATACTTATGGTAAATATATTTTTACCTTAATTATTCAAATCAAGAAAATAAAGAATTGGTTTAATGTAAACGGATTCTTGAATCGGTTAAAACAAATATGTGTTGTGTATTGAAAAAAGGGGCATGGCTTTATAGTTTGAGGATATTGTCTCAAGAGCGAAGGGGAAAAACTCTGCAAAATCATGGATCGTGATCTTGGTTTCACCATTGGATTAATTGGAATGGTCATTGATACGAAAATCCATCATATTTTTCCAGCAAATTTACATTGCTCTCACATGCAAGAAAGAGTTGAAGTCTCTTACCCATTTATTAAAGAGAATCGACCCTCTAGTTAGACAGATGCGAGAATGCCTCCTGCTACTAAATTGGAAGCAAGGGATTCGTAATGAGGCAATAGTTGTTAATGCATGGCTTAAACAATTGGAATGACTTCTCCTTGAAGCATCAACAATGGCGCGGGAGTGCAGAATACCAAGTGAGAATGTGTAGATGAAAGTGGCCATCGATAACGTTGAATCCGGAAGGAAGGGTCAACCTAAGAATAGGTAATTTTTTTTGTCTTATTTTCATGAGATTCGAAAGTGGTTTGGTAAGAATATCTCTTTTAGTGTATTGATATTTCATGATAATAGTTTCATGATGATTGTTTATAAGAAACTCATATGAGTACTCATGCTCTTATCTTAATATTTTCATTATAATTAAATATGCATTTATATTGGAGGATAGAAATTCTTGCATTCTCCAATGTGCTATTAGCATATGGAAATACTTTATATATATTTTTTTTCCAAATTAATAGTAAATTATTGATATTTAATAATATATGACCAATGCAATATATAAAATACACACTATTAATGCTTTTGAAATTAAATTCAAAAGATGAATAGAGAGTAAAATGTGGTTTTACTTATTAGGTAAAATTGTGTATTTTCATACAATAGTCCTTGTGCCATGATATGTCGGCATGCATAAGAATTTTTAATTAAAATATAATTAACCACGTGATTTTGTGGTTATTTTCTAAAAAGAATCCATGTTGTCTCTTCTTGAAAAGAATCTTACATTAATATTTTTGAAAGATAATATTATTAGAGATATAGCATGGTAAAAGGGAAACTTATTGTGTGGGTTTTTGGAGAAGAATCGATGTTGTCTTTTCTTGAAAAGATTTCTATTATGTTAAAGATTGCTATTATTTTAATCTTTTACATGAAAAAAGTATTTCATGATGATAGAATTCTACGAAGGGAAATGTGTTTCCTATAGTAAAGGAAGAGCTATCTCTCTTGCATGCACAAAGAGGGAGAGTTATCTCTCTTGCATGCAGAAAGAATAGCCATTATGTTATAGAGGCATGTTCTTTTCATATATAAAAAAATGTTGAGCTATATTAATATTTAGGAGAATATGTGAGTACCGTTATGATATAAAAACTAATATGTTAGTTTATGTTAGTTCTTTTGGAATAAGGTCATGCATAGGCATGCAATAGTTGTATTAGATTTCATTGGAAAGAATATAACTTTATATGTGGAAAAAGTTAACATGTTTTGTTATCCTACTTTGGAAAATATTCTTTGGCAAAGAGGATGAATTACCTGTACACAAACTAAAGTAATGATTTGGTTCATTGACATATACGTATGGGTAAATTTTGTATAACCTTTGGAGAATAAGATATGTATTCTTATGCTTTATTCCATTAGTTTATCGAAATGAAACCATGTCGTTGCATGCTTATTACGTTATATTTCTTGGAAAAAGTAAGTGTTAAGCACTTCTTTGGAAAGATTCGTGAAGGAAGCTATGTGCTTCGTTGTGCAAGCACTCCTTTGGGGAGACTCTTTGGAATCTATATGCATTTGCATGCATGGAAGCAACATTTATTATGTTAGCTTGCATTTCATGCACTAAAAGTAATAGCTTAAGGGTTAGATATTTTGACTAAATTATGTAAATTGCACGCATGAATATCGTAACTAATGTATCAGTTTATTTTAAATATTTGCTGGGGAGATGTAACTATTGTCTTGCCGTTGTGTGGGCTTATGCGACGTAAACATTAGTTAATGTGATGACTTATAACTATCACATATGAGGTGTGTGTTGTTAAAGGGAAAATTTCAAGGTACTTTACTTGTATGTCATGAATATGCATGAGTAGATGGAGAAAATACTATAGTATAGATATATGAAATGATTTATTATACTTTATGACTCTTGACATCAATGTACCTTGAAGGAAACATTAATAGGGTATGATGGTGATATGTATAAAGGAGATATTATGCATAACCTCGTGGCAGGTAAATGATTATGGTTCAAGCAGATGAGTATGAACTATCGGATGATCTAGTGTATGATGGACCATTGTAGGTACATCCATGCCATCAAGATATGAAGATATGAAGACCAGATGGTAAATGGTATCATATTTATTGTAATGGCTTTAAGCTAGATATTTGT
The DNA here is from genome assembly GCA_034641835.2 of Pinus albicaulis. Lineage (NCBI taxonomy): Eukaryota > Viridiplantae > Streptophyta > Pinopsida > Pinales > Pinaceae > Pinus > Pinus albicaulis. The sequence continues at coordinate 398,701,684 of CM076583.1, read as the reverse complement.
ATATTTCCTTGTAAGATTTATAAATGATGGTTAAGGGATGGTCTCCCTTATAAACCATTGAGTGAGGGCTGATCACTCTCACGAGCATTCAATAATAAAATTAAACATTGTTGGTTTTCACCCTACGGGGTTTCTAGGGTATTTTGGTGTTCAATGACGTGATTGATTATTGTGTCAAGTTGATGATGTTGATTCATTTCTTGTTATGATGTTCATAATGGAAAGTATGTTATGACTACATGAATAATGAAATGAGTGGAAGGTTACATCATAGAATATTATGTTAATGTACTGTAATGGAGCTTGTTAATGGTTAAGGAGGTTACTATTCTTATTCTAAAAGTTACACTATGAACTCGTAAGCATTCTATGTTAATGATGAGTAAGGGATATTTAATAGTGAATGGATAGTTACCCATGAGTAGTTTGTATAAAAAAAAATTTAACTCCTTACATTTCCATGTGAAGTTAACTACGTAGGTTACACAATTTTTTATATTAATGAATATAGAATTTATCTTAATCATATGAGTTAATTTAGAAAATAGTTATGTATTTTTTTATATAAAGGCATTTTATATTTTATTTCTCTTTGATTAAACTAGAATATGATTTGAGTTTAATATATATATCAACGAGTAGATTTTAGATTTTTTGTTAATGAAATGTCGTAATTTAATTCTATTTTTGTTTCAACTTCTCTTTTATTTAACTAAAACAAGATTTTAAATTAATATATATTAACGAATAGATTTTATGTATTTCTTTATGAGTTAGTTAATTTATTATATATTGAAAAAATGGTGGTGTTTTTGTTTATATGTAAATTAGGTTTATTCTTTCTGGAACATGGAACATGGTTTTGTATATATGAAAGATTAATTTTAAGATATTTATTTAATTTAGTTTATTATATAAAAAATAATGTCTATCCTTTTGTTTAGATTTTATATTTTTTGTTAATGAAATGTCGTAATTTAATTCTCTTTTTGTTTTAACTTCTCTTTTATTTAACTAAAACAAGATTTTAAATTAATATATATTAACTAATAGATTTTATGTATTTCTTTATGAGTTAGTTAGTTTATTATATATTGAAAAAAATGGTGTTGTTTTTGTTTATATGTAAATTAGGTTTATTCTTTCTGGAACATGGTTTTGTATATATGAAAGATTAATTTTAAGATATTTATTTAATTTAGTTTATTATATAAAAAATAATGTTTATCATTTTGTTTAGATACACATAATTAATGTAATAACATTTTCTCGATTTTCTCTTTAAAATTTAACTAAATAATTTAAATAAATTTTAATTTAGAATTTTTTATATTTTTTTAATCACTTTTTTCACCATGATTATTTTTAATTATTTATTTAATTAAATATGCTTTTTCATTGTTAATATATTTTTCTCTTATTATTGAGGAATGAAAAAAACTACAGATCTGTTTTCTGAAGCATTTCTCCAGCACATAAGAGTTTCTAGAGAATATAACTGAATGGCACATATACTTGTTGTACTCTAGATATTCCTAAAAAAATATAAAGATTTAATGTAGGAAAGAAAATTCTAAATCATACTGCTGGTTACATTTCAAAAATGTTGAAATACTGGATCAAATTTACATAGGTAGAAGTATTCAATGTAGGAAAAAAAAAATCTAAATCATACTGTTGGTTAAATTTTAAAAATGTTGATATATTGGATCAAATTTACATAGGTAGAATGCATAATCAACATAAATAGAGATCAGAAATATCAAATATTCTTCACTATAGCTAAAAACAATCAATATTTTTAAAGCAGATAAAAAAAATCAGTTCAAAATGGTAAAATTTTCTTCCAGTCTGAAATTCTGAGAAGTTGCCATTTATTTTTCTTGGAGCTTAAAACATTTTTACTATACGAATGGAATTTGTTCTCTGAACTTTGCTGTTTATGAATTTTTCGTAAATAATATATCCTAGATACAATAATAAAGTTGTTTTTGATAATTTGTCTGTTGTTGTATTGTACTCTGCGTAAATATGTTGAAATATGATTACCTCAAAAAAAAATTAGATTCTTCAATTCTGCATCTCTAGGCCCCAAGATTCAAGACCTCTATATGAGCCTTTCCACACATCCAATCTATGATACATTTTGAATCATCCAAAATTTGAAAGGTTTTTATGTTATAGATCTTGGAAACTATCATAAGGGCCCAAACTGCAGTCAACTCTTGTTTAGTATTTGTGCCCATACCAATGCCTATTTGAAAATGTACAAAATGGTTATCAATGAATTTTATCATCCCCCCTCCAACACATAAATTAGGTTGTGTTGTTCCATTAAAGAAGCCCATCAACAACTCCTACTCGATAATGGGAAATGATGCTCTTATTTGATATTTTAGTCTATGTTGCAGGACGTATTCCTTAAAGAGGGAAATGATCTTAGTGGATTGAAGAAAATATATTTTCTTTCATTATTGAAAACCACCTTGTTCCTTACAAGCGAGATTCCTGATTCTTTAAAGAGAAGGAGGGTTTTGTGATGTTTTTATTTATTCACCCAAAAAAATAGCAGTTCTTCAAAGGTGGACTGGTTCACTTCTTCTTTGATGCGCAGTATGTGTAGAACACATTTCCATATATTATGAGTGGTGGGGAAGTTTATTAGAAAATTTTCTATCAAGTCTTATTTTTGTACACATAATACACAACCATTTGGACCCACAAAGCCCTTTTTATAAAGTTATCCGACTTTAGAATCTCATTATCAAGTACCACCCAAAGGAAAAAATTTAACTTATTGGGAATAGACCATTTCCAAATTCACTTATTCCACCACTTATTGTTTATTGTTATCTCAAAATGGAATATGGATTCATAGGTTAAAACGATTTAATCTTTCCAGAAGAGAATTCCCAACACCAAGCTATAGAATCCCTAGAATTTTTTAGCCTCGCCACATTGAGATTTAACTCTTTAATAAAAGCATTTCATTCTCGGGAGTGGGCCTTTGAACTTCCAAGCTCGACTACCGATAATCAATAATTGTTGGAGTCTTGGGATGCAGTTCATTTCCTAATGGTGTGTTGGTATAATAAACATTTGGAATATAACCATTGTATTAGGTTCGTGAACAACTTGTATAAATTATCGAAGCTAATAAACGGATCTTTACCGAGGATGAATTGATTACGATCTCCCACTCTCCAAGCTAGCCATTTCTAGAGGAAAGAAAAAGAGATCATGAGCACTTTACATATTAAGCATCCTCTTTCGTTAGCCTTAAAGGACCTTCCCCTAATCCATTCCACCGCCAATGGTCTTCTTAAATATTTTTATTTAGTAATTTGTCTCCAAATCCCTCACTAAATATAAATACCCATATTTTTTTAAGGATAAACCTTTGGAAAAATTTTGACAGTGCTGGACCTGCCACCATTCATGGTGTTTCCCCGATATGTGGTCCCAATTAGACCTAACTACAACTAAGAGAGAGGGATGTATATGTGATTTTGAAAATAAAGGGATTAAAAACCCTGGTGAGGATTCAATTGTAGGTGTGTTAAGGTTCATCTAGTGCAGAAAAGTCGACAAGTGAACCCCTAAGAGAGAGGTAATATTACCACCCTAGTAGAAACACACACATACAAGAAGTAACCATATAACATCCAATAGAATATTCCACAAATATGTGATGATAATTTTAACCAACACACCACAAAATCACAGTGAAACATCCAACGTAATAGTCCACAAAGATTGGATAGTCATAGAAAAAATTACACCATATTCTCAATGTCATAAGCACTAAAATAATTCAAATATTTTAACTTCTTTAGCACAAACAAAAAAAATTGAATTATAAATATTGAGAGAACAATCTTACAAATATGCATAATCCATGCATGAAGAATGTGTTGGCCATCTCGATCGATTCTGATGTTAAGTAAAATGTCGAGGACATGTGTATACACTAAACACCACTAGCTCCAATAATGGAGCTTTGGAGACACACCTTGCTCCTCACAAGAACTATCTTCTCTCTCTGATTTCTTACGGGAGGAGCCAATGTGAAAATTGTTTTTCTCATAAAATGAGCTTGTAGATATAGCCAATGGGGAGGTGATGCTTCACCTTCCTTGTGAATATTTCACTACTCTTATTACTGTATGAGTTCCCATCACTTTTAGACTTTACATGACTCTTCAAATTTTGTACATGCCCTTTGGAATTACACATTATAATTAATTTTTGAATAAGAAGTTACATAATCCACAATAATGATGTGGAATATGACGACTCATGACATGACACTAGTCACATTGGTATTTTTTCTCGATTTTATGTTTCTTATTGAGAATTATCTCATGTTCACATCCATATGGATTATAGGTAAGGAATCTTCAGTGATATCATCTATTGAGTTGCGGTCGCAAACTGGTGTCTTTTTTCCTTCCCTTTGGTTGATCAGCCTACATGATCAACTACAAAGATGTTTTTCAACGTGTTTCCCTTCTCCATATCCTTCTTCATCATATTTTCATGGTTTAATAAATTACCTGTATTTACAATTACCCTATGACATGACGAGATCAGTGTGATAAAAACCTAGTCTAAGATGTTCCATGTTGATCCACTAATTAAGACATAATTAGGTGACAAGATAATGGAGAGGCTTTGTGATAACATAATTTCACATATCAAGCAATTAGCAGTGAAACTCAAGCCTTGAGACTAATTCATAAATTTAGGTTGGACTGGGGAAGAAAATTGCACAGTTTTTGAGCTCAGTGAGCCTGACTGAAGGGTTGAGAAATATTTCACCCTACTGCACAATTATTAGAGGCAGAGCAGGCCAGGAGATTAATAAATGACAAATTTAATGAACTCAAGGGCTAGGCATGAGGTTAGATATTACACAACTCACAGTCGAGTCCAGACTGGAGGGTTGAATTGAAATTTTTTGGAAGTCAAGGTATGAGATTGAGCACTAAAACTGCACAATGCATAGTCCTATGAGGCAGGAACTTCGCATTGCACATTTTAAAGAGGTAGGACTTATGCTAGAGGGATGATACTATGCAATGTGTAGTTTAGAAAGGTTGGATGAGCCTATGTTGTTTGGTGGGAAGGTTTTCAAAATTTAACTAAGTGTGGGACTTCACTGATGTGAATGATGATAGCACTTGAGTGTGATCACACACTTATAATAATTAATGATACAACAAAATAGATCATCTAGTACACATGACCAAAATACTTCCACTCGTGTAACAACTTTTGTGATGAACCACAAGTGTGACACTAAAGATAAAATTTGTGATGACCATGAAAACAATTATTCGACAATGCTTAAAACTTTGGAAACCAGTATGTTGGATGGTTACAAGGTAACATTAATTCGTTTATACAAATGTGGCCCATTAAAACTACCAAAAAAATCTAATATAAATTGTGTGGCACTTGATATGTGAAAATATGACATTTTATCTTTCTTGCAAAAGTGACCAAAATACATAGAGAAAATACAAAAAATTGATTTCAATGTTTGCGATGACAATATGAAAGACCAAGGTAGGCTCTGAAATTTGGTACAGGCCAAATTGTTTTAGAGTGTTTTAGAAACGATAACACTTGGAGACACATCGATATAATTTTAGCTTCACTGTCTTTGTTGACTGTTTTGTGCAGGGTTTCAGTTCTTCAGAAAGTATCGATTCATCATGCATATCGCTATGGTTTTCTCACTTACCCTGTGAATGAACATAGTCCTCTTTGTTATGTTCTGGTAGAACAAAAACATAGAATTAACAATATCACAATGTTTCAAATGGTGAAAGTGTAGTTTAGGTCACAAGCTATATATTTTCAAAGTAGAGTTTTTCATACACTGCTGATATTTTTATTTTCATTACTAATTTTACCTCTAATTAATAATTGTTAATTTTTATGTTCATTTATTAATTTATTACTTTTTAAAAATATATGGGATAGTTATGTCTATCAAAAAATACCAAGAGGTCAAAACCAATTAATAGTTTATATATCTGTTTACTTATTTACTAATTTTGAACATTATATGGGATAATTATCTGTATCAAACAATACCAAAAGGTAGAAATAAAATCACATGTTTTTTGTGAAAAATGTTTATTTCATAATATGCTCTAGTTGTAAATAATTTTATATCTTATCATAATAAGGCTCACTTGTTATTATTACACAATGTGGGATTCCTGCAACACATTAAGAATTTTCAATTATGAAATTATCTATATACAAAACCACAAAGTGGAAGTGCTATTTCCTTTTGTTTTATGAGACCACCATCATTTTTAATCCATTTTTGTAATGTCATTTTCTTTGTTTTTGACATTGAAATATAGAAATTGGTATAATTTTCTTCATTTTAATACATTATGGCTGGGTTGAATTTGATATTCATATGCTTATTTTCACGGGCATATCTTAATCCATACACAACTTATTGGAATTGAAAAATATATGCTCCTTTCCTCTAAACTCAAAACCTACATGTATGGGACTCTAGGAGATGTGTAGTTCACTTATACTTCCATTATCTAAGATATTGACTTAGCAAAGCCCATAATATTTATGAATTTAGATTTTATTTATATCTTTTTCTTCACTAACTAAAACACTAAAAATCCTTGTTTACATTTTTGAACTATAAAGGAAAAGGGTTGTATAAAAATAGTGGTAGAAAAGATGGATTCCCTCAAAAAAATTATTCTTTCAAAGGATTGTATAAATACTCTATAAAAAATATTTCGAAAATAAAATATTTGTATGGTGTGTGGAATTGGATGAATTAAAAAGATGCAAACTCCAAGAAAGATATCTTGCGATATGGAATACTTAAAAAATTTATTATGGCCACTATAAATCTATATTTCCTATGTTTTAGGATGCAAGAAGGATTGATTTCATGCCCTAATAGTCTTGAATGGTAATTAGAGTAGTGTAAATTCACAATATTTTATTTCGCAAGACTTATTTTTAGTGGAATAAGGGCATTAGGGGAGCTGCATTCTATCATCATCAAGAGAGTCCCGAATATTTATGAGTTGTTTGTTTATAGAATTTTTACCTTGGCATCCCATCCTTAAAATTATAGTTGTAAATTACATAATTTTTTTAAATCTAATGATGATTGAAGACGGGTTTTTCCAAAATATATTGATGAGGGTAATGATTTCCTCTTATTTCAATTTTCTGGAGAATCACGTTAAATACTCATTCTTTAATAATTGTTGGCTAAAAAATATGTAAACATATTTTTTTGTTTTTTTATTGGAAATAAGAATGATTGGTTTCTGGTTTAAGACACATTAATATAGTTTCTCTCCATGCAACTTAGCTTAAAAAATTAGTTTCGCTGAAGGAAATTTATATACATTCCTCAAAAAATAAAATTCATTTCACCTAAACATTAAACATAAACCTAGCCCTATGATGTTCCTATTCTACTAAATTTCTTTTCCTTTACATTGATGTGGAGTGATATCATATTGACATAATTACAAAATAATAAAGGCTTTTCAAATTTACATAAATAGATTTGAGGAAGGCTCAACCAACCCTTCCACCATGATAATGACATAAAATATTATAATCCTTCAAAAATATTCCAAGGAAGCGTTGGTGGACCCTTCCTCTAGGACAATACTCTCAAGGAGGAAAATAAAGTGGAAGGGAAAACTAGTCACCTTGAATTAGAATGGTTGGTATATACTCTTATTCCATGATAATGACCTCAAATATTAAAATATTAGAGAAATATTATAGGTTATAGTTGGTCCTCCTCTCATATACTATAGTAATCTCAAGGACGTAGGTGAAGAGGAAAGGTTATCCAACCATTTCTCAAATATTGGATTTTACTCACGATTGATGTAACTAAAGGGTTAACTGACCCTTCACCTAAGATCGTATGATCAATGAGGTGGATAACATGGAAGAATTGACCAACCCATATTCCAAGATAACATTATGAAGGAAATTAAAAAGTTATAAGTGTTAGTTGATCCCTCCTCCAAAATGGTCTTTATGTGATGATCTATTTTTAGTAATGATCTATCACACCTTTATCCATGATAGTATTATTGTGGAGGTGGATCACATAGATAATTGTGTAATACATCCTATAGGATAGTACTCTCAATTATGCAAATGAAGAGGAACGGTAAACTGACCCTTGCTCAGATAAAAAACTTTGTCATGATTCATGTAGAGGAAGGATTAAGCAACCTACGCTCCATAATAGTATGATCAATGAGGCGGATCACATGGAAGGGTCAATTGACTATTCTTTAAGAATAATATTCTTAAGGATGTGGATAAAGTGTAAGTATTATCTTACCCCTCCTCTAATGTGAAATTTGGGTGATAATTGGTATTTGGTATTTGTTATTTTAGTGATATTGCTTGATGGGACCGGTTAGTTTTAGAGATAACGCATTGATGAATTTCAAGGAACGAAGACTCATGGTAGTGATATATGGTTTATATGTGGCCTTAGTGTTAGTAATAGGATGTGACATGGAGTGAAACATGGTGCAGTAGGGGGTATTTGTGTGGCACATGAGTTGAATTGAAAATATGTGAAATAAATCAATCAAGTGTGAAAAAATCTAGGTCTTGAACTCAATGATGAATGAAAAGGTGTTTTAGTCAGGATTTTGAAGTTTACCTCCAAAATTGTGGACTTTAACCATTAAGTAGAACATTCAGAGAATCATTACCCCTATCTTATGGAAAACACCAATGAGAAATGGTGATGGATAAGCATGATACGAAATTTATGGGAAGGATGATGTCTATTGATTATGCTAGAAGAGGATCCATGGAAGAAGTAGAAAACAACACATTGACCAAAAATAGGGGTTATGCAATGACATAATAGTGCCATATGGAAAAGAAGATGTTGACCATGTGGAAAGGGTGTTTGCCAAGGAGTAAAAAAATCATTTAAGTGTTAGGAGGACTTTATTTTACACCAAATGTAGTCTTTATGTTTTTTTTGTGAGTGGGTTAAAGTGGAGAAAAACATCAAATAAGTTCCATAAAAACTTACCTTTGAGGAATATTTTTCCTCCCTCCATCGACAAGTGTTGATAGTTGGATCCGATGAGATGGTGATATCAAGCAGGAGCAAAGGTTGATTAAAATAGTCAATATCTAGTGACATTAATATGATGTTATAGAATTGAACAATTCAATCAACTGGAATTTAATATAGTCATATCCCCTTGAAGGAATATTTTCTCGTAAGTGTTTTCCAAGTGAACCATAGAAACCAATTGATGATTTTTATGGGCATGAAATTAAGGTGACGTGAGCCGAATAAGAATCATATGGAGGGAAAAGACATGGTTGATTTAAGAAGCCAACAACTATTGGAAATGGCCCATTAGGGAGGGTTATTAATGAATCTATTTCCGCCAACTTCTAGGAGGCTCGAGGAGAATTGTTGAAGATGAAAACCAATAAGTTGATGTACTAGTCATCGAGTGATTATTTCATACTATAGGCTAAAAAATTTTGGCTAATAAAAGGAATAGAAATTGAGGATAAAATTGGTATTGTGGGGATGCATTATAGTTATATCAAGGCCATGGTCATTGAATATTATGATCTCACACTACCATTATAGTGATATGGTGGTTTGGGAATTCACTAGCACATAATATATTTCGGTGAAGGAAGGAATGATTGCTAAGTGAAGGGTCATGAAAGTGTTGAATAACAAATTGGTAATATGGAAGGATGATGATGTGGTGTATGAATATGGAATCTCACTGACACTTCAAAAAATTGTATATGGCTCTTCTAGCCTCTACACAAGACAACAAGGAGACTATTAAATATAATAACATAGTATTAAAGATCGAAAATTATGTGCCCCATTTCATGTGGAAACTAGGTGGGTGATACAAGAATCTAGAAGTGGAGGGGATTGGGGGAAGGTGACCGAAGGGTCATTTCATTATGAGGACTTAGTGGTAGGCGAGGTATATTTATTGTTCCAAAAACTGTGAGTGTGTTTTTTATTTCTTTAGTGATACACATTTTTTGTATTTGTTTAAATCACATAAGTGATTTTAAAGAATACTTTTTTTTACCTAAGATATAAATGAGGAAAATTTGAATTTTAATGCAACATGAATGTGTTTCATAACACCTAAAACATTTCTCATTATAAATGTATGTGTCATCTTTACTCTAGCTAGGTGTCTTCCTTGGAATTAACTTCGGTGAAAACAAACGTATATTTTAGAGCCTAGTTAACTAAGCTAGAATCTAAATAGTTATTTGTTTTATTTAGAATCAACACTACCAGAAAAAATTATTGAGAGATTAATCGTAAAACTCATGTGATACCAAAAGATGTTGTATATACAATGATAATTCACTAGATCAATAGGTATTGCACCTTGCATTGGGATGTGTACTATTTAGGTGTATTCTTCTTGGATAGATACTTATGTCTTCCAAAATCTCTCTCTGTCTCTTTCTCTCTCTCTATCTCTCTAAAAATTTCTACCTCCACCTACCCATCCCCTTCCCTCTCTATCTCTCCACCCATTCCCCTTTTATTTTCCTCACACTGTCTCCATCTCTCCATCTCTCTCCCTCCCCCCCTTTCTCTCTCCATCCATCGATGTATCTTTCCATCACATTCCTTCCCTCCATTCCTCCCTCCCTATCAAAACCTATCCCTCACTCTCTTTTTCCAACCCTCTCATTCCCTATCTCTTCCTACCTATATGTCTCTCTCCTCCCAATTTCCCTCTCAAAACCCCTCTCTTACTATATGTAATATATAGTAATATATATTATACAATAAATAAGATACAAATGTATTATCAATACTATAAAATGTATAGAATAAATAACAATAACAAATTCTAAAAATACATACATACATATATGTAACGAAATAATAAAAAATATACTAAATATATACAAAAATGAAAATAATATTATACCATGTGCAATACTATTGGCTTTTCAATTTCATCATCCCATAAAACACTATCATTAAGTTCAAGAAAAATTCAATGGCATATATACATTTAATAGCTCTATCAAGCTATGTGTCTCCATGAAGCTCCATAGTAGGATGGAGTAGATGGAGCTTTTAAAATCTTGATGGAGGTCTTAAAAAATACCATCACAAAGCTACATTTTCAACCTTTGGAAGAGAATTTATTCGAAAAAAGGGTAACTCACCTCCATGGATTCACCCTTATGTTAATTTGAAATGACAATAACGTAAAAAATATTTATCTCAATTGTCTTATTAATATAATAAATAAATATATATTATGGTTTTGTGTATTTATCTACTCATGAGAATAATATTTAAAGTAAATAATTGAGGTAAAATATTTAGAAAACAATTACTTTGAATTTGTTGTATTTATGGTGCAAAATGAAATAAATAAATTTTAGTTTTACATATAAGCATGACAAACAAATAAATATTATAAAATAAAGATTTTTGAGTTTAGTTCTAATTTATATATTCATAAAATAAATATTTATAGCTTTTTTATGTTTATGGTGGTACTTCACATAAATAAATCCACTTGTACCTGTCATCATGGAAAAGTTAGCTACCCTATTTACAGAACTTATCCCACTTCTTTAAATATATGGTCATATACTCCACTTCCAATAAAATGAATAGAAATTTACTCCACATTAATACCATATAGTACTAACTTATGGTGCTAAAATTTTTTTTTCCTATTGTGCCCATACAGTCAGAGAAAACTCATTTTAATGGAAATATTATATTTCTAATATGTCATAATATTTCAATTTTTTTTATTGTATCGGTTATACAACATATTCAATTAAAAAGAAATTAAAACATTTTTAGTTTTTCAAATTATTTTTTTTTACTACCTATAGTGTTCGCTATCTCCATTCTTACCATTTCCAAGTGCACTCCTTTCCTGTATTTCAAATCCTTAACGTTACGAATAAATATTTTAATAAATGTCAACAGTTATTTACCTTTCAACTTATATGACTTTATTAATATATATATTGCTATCTTATAGGCCATGGTTTAAATTTAGTCGGAAAGGGTAAGGGGTAGCAGTCACTTTGAATTCAGGGAGACTTGAAACGTAGCGGCTCGGGACCCAAGCTTATGACACTATATGCATCAGGAAGTTGTCATACTATAGGGTAAATAATAATCGTATTCAAGAACGATGCCCTTGTTGATCACTTTCACCTTTTCGTAACTAATTTTGCACGTCAAGACCTTGCCTTATAATCCTTATTTATATCTCGATATTCTCTTCATTTTTTCATTCACAAGCTTTCAAGATTTAATACTTTACTACACGGTAAATAATAAATGTATTCATGCACGAAAGCCCTGTCAGTCATTTTTCACCTTTTCGCTTAACTCATTTCAAGGCACCTCAAGAACTGGCCTGATAAGCCCTATTTAAATCTCTGTCTTCTCTTCTCTCTTTTATTATTATTATTTAGAGGCTTTCGTGATTTAATATTTTGGGTTCTGTAGTTTTGAGTGGTGACCACTTAACAAAATTAGCATATGAAACACTTTAAAACTCTATTGTGAACCTCAGAAATATATATTTATTAAACTAACATAACAAAAATATGAAAACAATATATCATTTAGATAATAAAATTGAATGAATTTATGTTTACAAAAATAAAAAAATCTTTCCGCGTCAAAATATTGTTCACTATTCTTAGACAATAAATGCTCCACGCTATTCTAATGTTTGCCTCCTGACATTTGGTGGAAGCAAAAAGTATATTTTCCTAACACTTTATTTCGATACATGGTAGAGAAAACATGGTTGAGTAAAGGCCTAAACGTAATCGCGACCACCATAGAAAGAAAATTGTGATTAGTTTATTTAATAGAAGGGGTGGATTGTTGATAATACTAAAAAGTGAAATCGGTTAGGAGCCTATAGAGACTTCCTCCACTCTAGAGTAAAATATTATTTTATTTCCCTAGATAATTTCCAGGAAACCCTAAAAGCCAACATATAAAAATAATTAGAATAACTTATTAGGACATAAATATGTACGCTTGAAATGAGGTTATATTGTCAAAGTAGTGATACTGAAGTCCCATTCATTCCATGTAAAGGGAAACATATTTCCTTATATTGCTTATATAAAATTTAGAGGTGTATTCTTTCGGAGAAGAAAATCACTCCCTTTGCCATGTGAAAATGTTATTGTGCTAAGTTTCTAATGTAACCTTGTCTTTCTATTTCCATCATAGAAGTCATACTTGGTACCTTACCACCACGAGTGTAATTAGTGTTGGATTATAGGGTCATATTTTCTTATTGCACCTTTATATTAATTTTTTAAAATAGACTTGTAACTTTAGCAACTAGAAGTATGGATTTAGTACTCTTTTATACCCACCTTTTTTCATGGTGAGACCAAGCTTCAATTTCTTTTCTCATACTATACCTAGAAAAATACGACTTTAGTGAGTTTGATGGCCTAATAATATATATGCGAAGTTATGGCTCACGCTTAGGCCCAAAAACTTATTCCCAAACTCTCGATTTATCATTAACATCATTTAGAGATTAGTGACTCTTTTTCTAGGTTTATGAAATGTGAATTCATTCAAATGTCACATTTAATATGGTTTCGATTATATTAATCTACCATTTACTAAAAAATCTGCAGAACATGTTTGTTTTGTACTTAACATTACAAAGAATAACCTTAATATATGTTTAACATGCTAACTTTAATATATATTTGACATAATTTTCTATTTTCCTTAATTTGTTAAAATCTACATGGTGGACTCATCATAACACTTTTGGACCTCAATACTCAAAAATTTTGTGTGTATCTAATATTTTAATACAAAAATTCATCACAACACTTTTATATATAATTTTTTTAATACTCCCGAGAAAAGCGAGCTATAATACTTTTAATCCTAAATACCTCTACTAATTTTTTTATAAAACAAAAATTCATTATTGATAACACTCAAATTGAAATATAACCAACATAATCTTATATACCCACAAAAGCAGAGTTTGAAATCAGTATATAGTAAGACAATTTTCCTTAATTTAATGTACATGTATTAATATATAATACCGCATACTAGAATCATGACAACGCTTCACCTAAAACAGCACGAGGTACTCATAAAAATAATAATGTCCCAACAATAAATGAAGAATGTCTAGAGTCCCTTGAAGTAGTATTTAGTTTCTGTGTCGAGGTATTCATAAAAATAATAATGTCCCAACAATAAATGAAGAATGTCTAGAGTCCCTTGAAGTAGTATTTAGTTTTGTGTTTTTATTATTATACTTAATGATATTGCGCTCTCAATGACGAGAATTCTCTTTTTGTTGAGAAAGAAACATTTCGAGAGTCGTGCATAACCATCTTCTCGTTTCTCTCGTAATAGTCGTCACGCATAACAAATTTTCACATTTAATCTCCCAACTTAACTTGTTATAAAGATGACGGTTTTACGACAATGTGTAATTTCATAATATATATGATTTTCGTATATATATATATATATATATGGTAGAAAATGATTTTATTATATATATATATATATATATATATATATATATATATATATGTATTAGAACGATATTATATATATATATAAACTGGACGAGACATATTTTCATTTTTCATAATCATTTCCATCTAAAAAATGTTTTTCTCAATATATCTAATTTGTTCTAGTGATGATTAGTGACAAACTTTTTTCATATTAATAAGCATATATTTTGTAATTTCATATGAGTATATAAATGAATTTATCTTTTGTATTTTCATATTATTATGTGCTAGAGTAACATTTAGGTATTTCATAATAAGATGAGAAAAATTATTACATGAAAAAAATGGTTGTTTTATGATTTGGATGGACATAAATAGGATCTTTCTTTTTTATATATATATATATATATATATATATATATATATATATATATATTTGTTAAAAATACGATTGGAAATTAAGATTTTAAAAACATCCATTTAGATTTTCCCAATTCAATTGGCTATAAAGATAATGAGTCATGATTTCGCTTGATACCATATTCTTTTTTGTGATTTCAAATTGTTATATCAAATTATTATATTAATGAATATTTTTTTGAATTGTTTTTAATAATATTAGTTAATTCATAAAATAGTTCTGTATTTAATTTTATGAACATAATTTATATAAAGATACTTTATATCCTGATTGAACTAAAATATGATTTGAGATTAATATATATCAATAGTAGCTTTTAGATATATTTTTTTTAATGAAATGAGGCAATTTAATTGTATTTTTTGTTTTAACTTCTCTTTTATCCACCTAAAACATGATTTAAAATTAATGTATATTAATGAATAGTTTCTATGCATTTGTTTATGAGTTAGTTAATTTATTATATATTGAAAAAAATGGTGATGTCTTTGTTTATGTAAATAAGTTTTTATTCTTTATAGGACATGATTTTGTATATATGAATGATTAATTTTTAGATATTTAGGAAATTTAACTTATTATATAAAAAATAATGGTTATTTTTTTGTTTAGATACACATAATTTATGTAATGAAATTTACTTTATTTTTCTCTATAATTTAACTAAATAATCTGAATAAATATTAATTTAGAAAAAACTATATATTTTATTAATCATTCTTTTTCACAATAAATTTTCTTTATATAATTTATTTAATTAAATATACCTCTTTAGTGTTCAAAATAATATTTTCTTATTCTTGAGGAATCATAAAAAGTACAAATTTATTTTGTGAAGCATTTCTCGAGTAAAAAAAATGGAAGAGTTTCTAGAGAATATAAGCGAATGGAACATATAGTTGTTGCAGTGTATAAATTTCTAAAAAAATATAAATATACAATGTAGGAAATAAAAATCTAAATCAAACTTCTTATTACATTTTAAAAGTGTTGAAATACTTGATCAAATTTATAGTGCTAGATAATGGGAAATGATGTCCCTTATTTGAGATTTTAGTCACTCTTGCGGGGAGGTATTCCTTAAAGAGGAAATGATCTTAGTGGATTGAAGAAAAATTGATTTCCTTTCATTATTGAAAATCACCTTCTTCCTTAGGAGCCGGATGTCAAATTGTATAAAGAGGGAGAGTTTTGTGATGTTTTTATTTATTCATGCATAAAAAATAACGATTCTTCAAGGTGGATTGGTTCACTTCTTCTTTGATGCCCAAGATGTGGAGAAAAAAAATTTCCATATACTATGAGTGGCGAGAAAGTTGATTAGTAAATGTTCTACCAACTCTTCTTGTTGTATACATAATACACAACCATTTGGACCCACAGCCACTTTTTGGAATGTTATCCAATGTTACAATCTTGTTTTGAAATACAAAGGGAGCATTTTAACTTATTTGAGATAGACAATTTCCAAATTCACTTATTCCACCACTTATTGTTTATTGTTATCTCAAAATTGACTATGGATTCTAGGTTCAAAAAAGATTTAATCTTTCCACAAGAGAATTCTCAAATCCAAACTATAGAATCACCCGGGAAATTTCTTAGCCTCCCGCATTGATATTTAACTCTTTAATAAAATCATTTCAGTCTGAGTGAGCCTCGAAATTGCAAGCTCGAATGCGCTTAAAACCAATAATTGTTGGAGTCTTGGGATGGAGTTTATATCCTAATGGCATGTTCGTAGAATAAACCTTTGGAATATAACCATTGTCTTAGGTCCGTGAACAACTTGTATAACTTTGTCACTAATAAATGGATATTTACCGGGGATGAATTTCTTACCATCTCCCACTCTCAAGACTAGCCATTTCTAGAGGAAATAAAAGGAGACCATGAGCATTTTCCTTACTAAGGAGCCTCTTGTGTTAGACTTAAAAGGGCCTTCCCCTAATCCATTGGACCACCGATTGGTCTTATTAAATATTTTTATTTCGTACTTCGACTCCACATCCATTGTCCAAATGGAAATATACGTAGTTTTTTTAAGGCTAAACCTTTGGAAAATTGTTGACTGCGTGCTAGACCCGCCAACATTAAAGGGTTTTAACCGATATGTGGTCCCAATTAGACCTAACTACCGAAATAAAGAGGGATGCATATGTGTCTTGAAAAACATGGGAAGAAAAAACCCCACGGTGAGTATCCAATTGTAGGCATGTCAAGGTTCTTTACGGTGTGGAAAGGTTGAGAAGTGAACCCCTAAAAGAGAGATAATAATACCACCTAGTAGAAATACACATACGAGAAATAACTATGTAACATCCAATAGAATAGTCCACAAATTTTTAAGATAATTGAAACCAACAAAAAACAAATCGCGATAGAACATCCAACATAATAGTTCACAAATATTGGACGAGTCATAGAAAATATTACAACACATTATCAATGATGATAGGAACGAAAATAATTCAAATAGTTCAAATACTTTAGCACAAATGAAAAAAACATGAATGCTAAACATTTAGAGAAAAGTCTTACAAATATGCATAGTCCATGCATGAAGAGTGTGTTGGCCATCAAAGATTCGATGTTAAGTAAAATTTCAAGGACAAGCAGATAATACCCTGAACAACACTAGCTCCATTAGTGGAGCTTTGGATGCCACACCTTTCTCCTCACAGAGAACTAGCTTGTCTCTTTGATTCCTTGCGAGAGGAGCCAAGGTGATGCTTTCCACCTTCCTTGTGTCTCTTTATCTGCACTTATTACTATTTCAATTCCCATACTTTTCGACTTTACATGACTTTTCAATTTTTTGTACATATACTTTGGAATTACACATTAAAATTCATTTTGAATGAGAAGTTACATAATCCACAAGAATGATGTGACATATGATGACTCATGACATGACATGACATGACATTGATGACATGGACTTACGGATGACATGGAAATGTCAAGCTATTCTTTCCCTGCTCCATTTTATGTTTCTTCTTGAGAATTATCTTATGTCACCCTCCATATGGATTATAGGTGAGGAGTCATTAATGATATCATGTATTCGATTTCATGGTCACAAACTAGTGTCGTTTTTCCTTCCCTTTGGTTGATCAACCTACATGATCAACTAAAAGATGATATTTAAACATGATTTTTCTTCTCCATATCCTTATTCATCATCTTGTCATGGTATGGTAGATTACAGTATCTAAAATTCCTTTATGACAATACGATATCAATGTGATAAAACCATAGTCTAAGATGTTGCATGTTGATCCACTAATTAAGATAGAATTAGGTAGCAGGCAATGGAAAGACGCTTTGTGATTGCAAAATTGCACATATCAAGAAGCTAGGGGTGAATCTTGAGCCTTGATATTGTGAAATGCCTGATTTAGGCTAGACCAAGGAAGAAAATTACACTGATTTTTGAGCTCATTAAGCCCGATTTGAAGAGGTTTATAAGCTACTTTTGACCTACACCACAATTACTAGAGGCATAGAAAGCTGAGAGATTAGTAAATTATGCGGTTGAGGACCCCAATTTCAGGGCTTGAGGGTTAGAGACGACACAACACGAGTCGAGGCCGGCTAGAAAGTTGAGTTGCCTGATTTTGGAGGTCAAGGTACGAGGATTGAGCACCAAAACTTCAAAGTGCATAGTCTCGGGGAGGAAAGAAATTGGCATTGCACGAGTGTCAACGGGTAGGACTTTAGCTAGAGGGATGAGGCTGATATGATGTGCAGATTTAGGAAGGTTGGATGAGGCTATGTTGTTTGGGCGGAAGGTTTTCATAATTCTGCGAGTGTTGGATCAATGAAGGCTGATGTAAATGATGATAGGATTTGAGTGTGATCACAAACTTAGAATAATTAACAATAAAACAACATAAATCATCTAGGACACAAGAAAAACATACCTTCCCTAGTGCCATAGACTTTCTCGATGACTCACAAGTTCAACACTAAAGATAAACTTCTGTGCTTGACCATGAAAAACTTGTATGAAAATGATTAAAACTTTGGAAATCGATGTATTGGATGGTTACAAGGTAATATTAATTCATTTACACCAATGTGACCCGTTAAAACCACCAGAGACAAGATAATATACATTTTGCAACAATTGATATATGAAAATATGACATTTTATCTCTCTTGGGAAAGTGCCCGAATACTTATAGAAAATACAAATAATTGATTTCAATGTTTGCGACGACAATATGAAAGACGATGTAGGCTGCGAAATTTGGTGCCGGTGAATTGTTTTATGGTGTTTAAACAGACAACACCTTGGTGACACATTGGTATAATTTTAGCTTCTTTGTCTTGGTTTGACTATTTTTGTGTAGGGTGTTAGTTCTTTAGGAAGTATTGATTCATCATGCGAGTTCACTATGGTTTCCCCACTTACCACCGTTAATGAACATAGTCCTCTTTGTTCCTTTACGGTTGAACACAAACATGGAATTAACAATATCGGGATGTTTTCAGCGAGGAAAGTGTAGTTTAGGTGACGAGCGATATATCTTCAAAGTAAAGATTTTCATACAATAGCAATATTTTTATTTTCATTCCTAATTTTATCTCCAATTAATAATTGTTAAATGTGTATCATCCATCATTCTAATAATGAAAGACATCTCACGTGATTCTATGCACTGGGATATGTCTTTTTCCATCGTATTAAGCTGATTTATATCACGGTCTTCCCTTCATTTTTCCATTCATAAGCTTTCAAGATTTAATACTTTACTACATGGTAAATAATAAATGTATTCATGCATGATGCCATTGTTAATCACTTTCACCTTCGTAACTTATTTCTCACCTCGAGAACTTGCCTTATAAGCCTTATTTATATATCTTTCTTCTCTTTTTTTTATTTAGAGGTTTTCATGATTTAATATTTTTTGGGTTATGTATTTTTGATGGTGACTACTTAATAACATTAGCATCTTCGAAACACAAAAATCTATTTAGAAATTTAGAAAAAAAAGGTACTTATAAAAAATAATTAAAAAATTAAAAAAATATTAAAGCTATATATCACTTACATAATAAAGTTGAAAGAATTTTTATGTTTACAAAAATCAAAAAATCCTCCCGAGTTCAAAATATTCTTCACCATTTTCAAGTTTAATAAATCCACCCCGTTATTCCAATGTTTATATGACATTTGGTGGATGCAAAAGGTATGTTACGTAACACTTCACTTGAACATTGTAGAGAAAACATGCTTGAGTAAAGGCCTAAACCTAATGCCACCTGGCATAGAAAAACAATTGTGGTTAACTTATTTAATGAAAGGGATAGATTGTTGACAATATTAAAAAAAGAGAATTGTTAGAGCCTTATAGCCTTCCTCCACTCTAGAGTAAAATATTATTTCATTCCCCCACAAAGCAAGGAACTAATAGTTAGTTCAAGCAAACCTAAAAAGTAAGCATAGAAAAATAATTAGAATAACTTATTAGGGCATAAATAGGTACTTGAAATGAGGTTAGATTTTCAAATAAGTGATATGAAGTCCCATTCATGCAATGTAAAAGGGAAACATATTTCCTTATATTTCATATAAAAGTTGGAGTTTCATTCTTTACGGGAGAAAATCACTCCTTTCCATATGAAAATGTTATTGTGCTATGTTTCTAATGTAACCTTGTATTTTTGTTTCCATCATAAAAGTTATACTTCGTACTTTACTACCATAGGGTGTAATTAGTGGTGGATTATAGGGTCATCTTGTCACCTTTGTACCTTCATATTAATTCTAAAAATAGACTAGTAACTTTAGCAACTAGAAGTATGGATTTTGTACTCTTTTATACCCACCTTATTTTCATGGTGAGCCATGTCAATTCCTTTTTTCATAACATACATGAAAACTACCGGTTAGTAGAGTTGAGAGCCTATAATATATATGTGAAGTTGCGGCCCTACTTGTTAAAACCCCAATTTAGTATTTATCATTAAAATAATTTAGAGATTGGTTACTCTCGTAGGTATATGAAATGTGAATTCATTCAAATGTCACATTTAATATGTTTTATTAAATTCCTTTACCATTTACAAAAAAAATTTACAAAATTGTTGGTTTTTCACTTAACATTAGAAAGAATAACCTTTATATTTGTTTGACATTCTAACCTTGATATATATTTGACATAATTTTCTATTTTCCTTAATTTCTGATACACTAGTTAAAATCTCATACTACATGTTAGACTCATCATAACACTTTTTGACCTCAATATTCAAAAATTTAGTGTATTTAATATTTCAATATAAAAACTCATTATAACACTTTTGACGTAAATAGTCAATACTTTTTTACGTATAATTAAAAACACTCATCATAATACTTTTGATCTTGATACTCAACACTTTTTATATACAATTTTTTTTATTAAAAACATTTTCATTGATCGTAACACTCAAATTAAAATATAACAAACATGATCTTATGTACCCACAAAATTGAACGTTTGAAATCAGTATATAGTAAGATAAGTTTCCTTAATTCAATGTACATGTCTTAAAATATAATACTACATACTAGAATCATGACAACGCTTTATCTAAAACAGCATGAGGTATTCATGAAAACAATAATGTCCCAACAATAAATGAAGAAATGAAGAATTTGAAATGAAGAATTTCTGGAGACCCTTGAAGTATAGTATTTAATTTTTTGTTTTGATTATTATACTTAATGATATTGCGCTCTCAATGACGAAAATTCTCTTTTGTTAAGGAGAAAGAAACATTTCGGAGAGCAGTCGTGTATAACCATCTTCTCGTTTCCTCGTAATACTCTTCACATATAACAAATTTTCTATTTAATCTCGCAATATAACTTGTTATAAAGATGACGGTTTTACGTTTTGTAGTTTCATAATATGTATAAGTAGTAAAAATGATTTTCATATATATATATATATATATATATTATAGAAATGATTTTCTTTTATATATATATATATATATATATATATATATATATATATATATATATATATAATCTAAGCATATATTTTCATTTGTCACAATTATCTCCATCTAAAAAATTATTTTTCTCATTCTATCTAATTCGTTATTGTGACGATTTGTGACGAACTTTGTTCATATTAATAAGCATATATTTTCTAATTTCACGTTAGTATATTAAAATTTATCCCTTGTATTTTCATATTATTATATGAATGAGTAATATTTAGGTATTTTATAATGAGATGAGAAAATTTAATATAACACATTTAAATTTAAAAAAAAGGGTTGTTTTATGCTTTGGATGGACATAAATTATGTTTTTTAATATTTTTTTTAAATTAAAATAGGATTGGAAATAAATATTTTAAAACATCCACTTATCTTCTCCCAATTCAATTGGTTAAAGAAATAATGATTGATGACATTTCTTGATAGCATATTTTTTTGTGATTTAAAATTTTTATATCAAGTCATTATATTAATAAATATTTTTTTTGAATTTTTTCTTAATAATATTAGTTAATTTAAATAATAGTTGTGTATTTATTAATATGAATGTAATTTATATAAAGAAATTTTTATATTTTTCTCTCTTTGGTTCAACTAGAATATGATTTGACATTAATATATATCAATGAGTAGCTTTTACATATATTTTTTTTAACTTCTTTTTTTATTCGTTGAAAACATGATTTAAAATTAATATATAGTAACGAATAGATTTTATGTATTTATTTATGAGTTAGTTAATTTATTATATATTGAAATATATTGAAAAAAATGGTGGTGTTTTTTGTTTGTGTAAATTAGTTTTATTTTTTTCTCAAACATGATTTTATATATATATAATTGTTAGATATTTAGGTGATTTAGCTTATTGTATAAAAAATAATTTCTATCTTTTTGTTTAGATGTACATAATTCATGTAATGAGATTTACTTTATTTTCTCAATATTATTTAACTAAACAATTGGAATAGATGGTAATTTAGAATTAATTATATATTTTTTTAATCATTCTTTTCACAATAATTTTTTTTTATAATTTATTTAATTAAATATATATTTTCGGTGTTAAAATAATATTTTCTTATCCTTGAATCAAAAAATGTATAGATTTGTTTTCGAAGCATTTCTCGAGCGAGGGGAAAACATATGGGTTTCTAGAGAATATAACTGAATGGAACATATACTTGTTGTAGTCTCGAAATTCCTACAAAAAATATAAAGACGCAATTTAGGAAAGAAAAAATCAAAATTATACTTGCTTGTTACATTTTTAAAAAAAGTTAAAATACTTTGGGATCAAATTTACATAGGTGGAATGCATAATCAACGAAACAAAGATTAAACTAATCAAATATTGTCCACTCAAGCTAAAAACAATCAATAATTCTTCACAAGATAAAATACGTCGGTTCAAAATGAGAAATTTTTTCTTCCGGGGAAAGGTTTCTCGAATTCTTTCTAGATGTCACAACCGCTATGACATTAAAGGCACTTTTCGAATTTCTTAAAAGTTGGCACTACTTTTGCTAGGAGCATAAAACATGCTTACAATAGCAATGAAATTTGTTCTCCGAACTTGTTTTTTAAGAAGTATTCGTAAATAATATATCCTAGATCAAATAATAAAGTTCTTTTTGACAATTTTTATGTTTTTTCTATTAGTACTCCCCGTAAATATGTTGAAATATGATTACCCGAAAAATAATTTAAATTCTTCAATTCTGATCTCTAAGCCCCAAGATTCAAGAATTCTAAAGTGAGCCTTTCCACACATCCAATTTATGATACAACTTTAGTCACCGCAAATTTGAAATTTTTTTATGTTATAGGATCTTGGCTAGTGTCATAAGGGCCCAAAATGCGGTCAACTCTCATTTATTATTTGTGCCCATACCATGCCTATTTGAAAATGTACAAAACTATTATTAATGAATTTTATCATCCCCCATCCAACACATAAATGACCTTGTGTTTCTCCATCAAAGAAGGCCATCGAAAACTCCCACTAGATAATGAGAAACTATGCTCTTCTTTGAGATTTTAGTGTCTCGTTCGGGAGGTATTCCTCAAAGAGGGAAATGGTCTTAGTGGATTGAAGAAAAATATATTTTCTTTCGTTATTGAAAATATCCTTGTTCCTTAGGAGCTAGATTCCTAATTCTATAAAGAGAAGGAGGGTTTTGTGATGTTTGTATTTATTGACCCGAGAAAATAGCGGTTCTTCAAAGGTGGATTGGTTCACTTCTTCTTTGATGCCCAGATCTAGAAAAAATATTTCCATATATTATGAGTGGTGGGGAAGTGTACTAGTAAATGGTTTACCAACTCTTCTTGTTGTATACATAATACACAATCCTTTGGACCCACAAATTCCCTTATTAGAAGGTTATATATCATTAGAATATTGTTGTGAAGTACCACCCAAAGGAAACGGTTTAATTTATTGGGAATAGGCCATTGTCAAATTCACTTATTCCACCACATATTGTTTTTTTTATCTCAAAATGGATTATGGCTTCATAGGTTCAACAAGGTTTAATATTTTTTGGAAGAAAATTCCCATATCCAAACTATAGTATATGTGGAATTGCTTGGCCTCTCCACATGGAGATTTAACTCTTTAATAAAAGAATTTCATTCTCAAGAGTGATCCTCCGAAATTCCAATCTCGACTCACCGAGAACCAATAATTTTTGGAGTCCTAGGATGGATTTCATCTCCTAATGGCGTGTTGGTAGAATAAATGTTTTGAATATAATCATTGTATTATGTCCTCGAACAACTTGTATAAGTTTTTTCCACTAATAAATGGATCATTACCAAGGATGAATTTCTTACCATCTCCTACTCTCCAAGCCGAGTCATTTCTAAAGGAAAGAAAAAAGATACCATGAGCACTCTCAATACTAAGGAGCCTATTTTGTTAGCCTTAAATGACCTTCTCTAATCTAGTCCACCACAGATAGTCTTCGTAAATTTTTTTATTTAGTAATTTGAATCCAAATCCCTTCTCCAAATGGAAATATACTCGTAGTTTTTTTAAGTCTAAACCTTTGGAGAATTTTTTGACGGTTGCTCGACCCACAAACATTCAAGGGTTTCCTTGAAATGTAATCCCAATTAGACCTAACTACCGACGAGAGAGGGATGCATTTGTTCCTTCGAAAAGAAAGGGAGTAAAAATCACGTTGAGTATCCAATTGTAGGTGTGTCAAGGTTCCTCTAGAGCGAGAATGGTTTCGAGAAGTGAACTCCTAAGAGAGAGGTAATATTACCACAATAGTATAAACACACGTATACGAAGTAACCATCTAACATCCGAGTAGAAGAGTCCACAAAGATGTGATGATCATTGCAACCAACACAACATAAAATCCTAGTCAAACATCGAGAGGAATAGTCCAAAAATATTGGACAGTCATAGCAAAAATTACAACACATTATCAATGTTATAAGCACTAAAATAATTCAAATATTTTAACTACTTTAGCACAAACGAAAAAACATGAATTACAAGAATTCGAGAGAACAATCTTCCAAATATGCATAGTCCATTCTCGAAAGGCTTTGTGTTGGCCATCGGGATTATGATGTTAAGTAAAATTTCCAGGACACATGTATACACTCTGAACACCACTAGCTCCAATAGTGGAGTATGGGAGACACACCTTGCTCCTCATAAGAACTAGTTTGTCTCTCTGATTCTTTGCGTAGGAGTTGCCAATGTGAAATTTCCTTTTGCTCATAAAACGGGCATGTAGATATAACCAATGGGGAGCGTGATGCTTCACCTTCCTTGTGACTCTTTGACTACCCTTATTACTATTTGACTTCCCATCACTTTTCGATTTTACATGAATCTTCAAATTTTGTACATGTCCTTTGGAATTACACATTACAATTCATTTTTTGAATAATACATTACATAATCCACAAGAATGATGTGGCATATGATAACTCATGACATGACATGACATGACACTCTTCACATATACTTCTTGATGACATGGAAATGTCACGCTATTCTTCCTCCTCGATTTAATGTTTATTCTTGAGAATTCTCTTATGTATGCCTCCATATGGATTATAGGTAAGGAGTCTTTAGTGATATCATGTATTGAGTTGTGGTCACAAATTGGTGTCATTTTTCCTTCCCTTTGGTTGATGACCCTACATAATCAACTAAAAATATGTCTTTCAACATGTTTTCCTGATGCTCGCCACGACGGCACAAAAACCCACATTCTCCATGTAAAAATGCATGTCACATTCATTCATGGAATTTTCCATCTCATACTCGGAAATTTATTTTGTTCATTAAGGTTTCATACCCTTTTTAAACAATCCCAAGTTAATATTATAAGCATAAGCTTTCTATTCCTTAGTTATGGTTATAAAACTCAAACAATAAAAATTTATAGGCGAAAAGTTGTTTCCTTTTTATGCCACCCGTGATTTTAAACCATATACCAAATCCCATTTCATGAATATCGAATCAACATTGAAATTTGGTTAAAAATACCAAATATGCCAACAAATAGTAATATAAACTTTGGGCCCATGTCTTTATTTTTACTCGCATATCCACAATATATTCAAAGCTTAAACTTTGGTTTAAAACCCAAATTACCAATCATATCAGCTTTATCAAATTCTTTATTGTGATTACTTAAGCACCTTCAATTTATTAATGCATATCCATATGCACATCAACCCAAATTCTCACACGGAAGCTTTTTTAATAATTGTGACTATCAACCATATAAAATACCCATTCTTAATCCCATCAATCTATGCAATTGACTTTGGATAAAACCATATAATTTCGGGCCCACACTTTCATTTCGCACTTAGGTTAAATTAAAGTGCCACTATATATATATATATATAATCGGCCATGCTATTTCACATACCTTTGACATTGTCAATCTTCATCTGCATACATCAGACGACTATCGAATAAAAAATTTGCATTTCATTTAATGTTTCAAACTTACGCGAAATGGCCGGTTTTCAATTTCCACATGTCGGCTTCTAAACGCTTTCGCGTTCACTCCAAAAATTACCACTTACCATATTTGTGCTACATGAAAACCACCGACCTGGTTTTCAAAACCACCTCCATTGTTCCATCTTTTTCGTTGACTCGATAGTTCCACTTCAACTCTTCATTTATTCCGAATTTGCTTCTCGATCTCATTCATTGATCCTTCGGATCCAATGGTTGTTGTGCTCTCATTTCATTCAGCTCCACTTTGTTCCATAAGTTATGTCGATAACCGAAATTTATGCTTCATAGCTATTTCTTTGAATGTTACATCATTTAAATGATTCACCATTTGACCGAACACCCCTTCATCAAACTAGATTCGTTGTAGTTCTTTTAAAACCTCAATTTATCACTTGAATGCACATCTTATGAATTAAACCCCTAAATTTTTCCATATCTGATTTACGAATTACGATGTGTACTCGGAATATTGATTTAAAATCTCATTGTGTCATCGATCCTTTCGGTGATCGATGACTGAATCCTAACAAACACAAACTCATCGATATTCTCAATTGTATATGTAAACACTTAATGCACTTCAGCTCGAGTCATAACATTGACATTATACTCTGTCTCGACATTTACATCAAATTTCTCAATTGTATACAAAACCACCATATCAAACCCCTATTTCGAGTTTTTTTCACACACTGTTCATAAGCTCAAAGCATTTCTCTATAATTCAATCAATGCAGACCACCCATATTCAATACTATGTTCATTCATAAACAATATTTACGTAAATCTAGAACACCTCATGTTCTATCTTGTCTTCTTTAGGCTTGATATTCCGATCACTGGCCATTCCTCTAAATTTTCCCATAGGCTTACAAAAAACCTCTATTTGTCTAAACCTACTTTCTACTACTCTTTGCTACTTGTCTACTTTTTCCTTGAGGCTTTACAATTTATACAAACATTATGAATCAATTTAGGTTCAGATCCTCCATTATCTCAACAAACGATGAATATCTTCTAATTCCTCACTTTCCTCAACTAATCCCTAAGGATCCTCTCTTATCCACAAAATCATGAACCCATTCCTAATTTTAGGATTTACGATTAATTTTTAAATCTCTCAATCCCTATGAAATCTCAACTATCCTAATTCTCTCATGTTCTCCAATCAATCGGTAACATTTACGAACTTCCTCTCAATATTTAATTAATTATTATTCTAAATCACTAAAATCATTAATAATTACATTAATGAACCAATCTTTTTGAAAAAAGCAAGACCCCTATGTCTATTAAAATACAAAGGATTTTACTGAACCTAATGCTCCTACATCAAACTCCCAAGGTTAAAAATAATCATGATCTCCCTGATCATGTTCTTTTAACCTTTGTCTTCCCTAGACCACATACCTTGTTCCGTAATTTATCATCTATTTTTTTTGTTCTTTTGTTACTTTTCTCCAGGTCTCCACATTTTATGTTGCTTTGCTTCAGCTAGTATTGTACTTTTATGATGTCTCATTCTTGTCTTCCTTTTTCTGTTGCTTCTTCTTTTCTTTCATGTTGATGTCTTCTTCATTTTCATCATTATCCTTCTTATCAGTTCAATTTCTCTGTCCAATAAATATTTTTATTGTGGATTTCTTTCATCTCTCGATTGATGAAATTTTAGTCTTCTGGTTGCCTATCATCTCACCCTTTCCCTCTTGTTTTCTGCAATTACTAACTTCTTTCAGATTGTCACTTATGACAATTTGTTTGTCTCTTTTCTTCAGCAATTCATTGGACTAGTACATAGTATGCCCTTTACTGCTATCTTAATCTCTTTGCTTTAGTTTGTTGCTATTGTCCTGCATTTCCCAATATTGAAATTGAGATTTATCTTCCTGTATTGAATCCTAATTTTCAGCATAATTTCCAGCAATTTAATTTCTTTATTCCATGGATTAAATATTTCCACATAATTTTATTCCTTCTCCTTTACTTGACTGCCCAACTGTGTCAAATTTTCTCCAGCATCTGTAACAAAACCTGCATTCACAAAACAATTATTAAAATAAAAACCATAAGGCCTTAGTTCCTTTCTTTCCTTTGGCAACATTTCAGTATGCTACTCTGAAATTTCTTCCTTTATCAACACATCAGTATGTTGATTCAATCTCCTTAAAGAATTCTCTAAAGGCATCTCAAGACTGTCAACAAGTCTCTCTTTCACACCATCTGCTCTCATGATGTCTTTCTGTTCTTGTCCACTGTAATGAACTCTGTCTTCTGCAATCTCTCTATCATACTCTAAGTTTTCCAACAAATATTCCAGCAATGCAATTTCTTTTTGGCATTTCTGAATTATTTCCTCATCACTTACTATCCCTGCATTTATACACAAATTTTTAGTTTGTAAATCACAAAGCTCAGTAGTCTCAACTTTTGCTTCACATATTAGTGCTTTAGTCTGAATCTCATCTCCTTCTTTCACAAGAAATTTTTCTTGTGTTGTAACAGCTTCAAATATAAATGCATCATTGCTTTCCTCATTCAAGAGACATTCCTCATCATTACTTTCTGCTTTAGAGTATTTATCTTTTGAAATATATTCTTCCATACTTTTGACAACTTCAAAAGATTTCTCATCCTCTTCTGCAAAACCTATAAACACATCAAAACTATTAGATTAAAAAATACAAGGCTTTACATCATCTGGTTGATCTTAACTTTCCCAACAACTCAGGGAATCATCAAGAATTTCCTCTTCAGCAAGGTAAACTTCTTGTTGTCTTAAATATTCACAATAATTCATAAGATCTTTCATATATCTTTAGTCTTCAGCTTCACTGGGAATTTCTCCCTGCTCTGCTTCACAAATGGAAACTTCCATTTTCAACTCAGCTTCCCTGAGTTCTTCACATCCCAGCTGCATACTCATCATTTGCTCAAGATTTCTCGGCTCTTCTGCTAACTGCATATTCACTTGCTGTTCTCTCTTCTATTGTAGCCTCTGCCACTTTACTTTCTTCTTCATGATCCAACCATAAATCTGGTTTTCTTCTATCATCATTTTCAATTTATTAAATTGTTCTCTTATCTCAGCTAACTCTTTGTCATATTCTTCATCAGTCAACTACTTCCATATGCCATTTTCCTTGCAATCTTCTTTCTCCTTTATTCTGTTGTGGTTTCTCACAAAACCTCTGCTATCTCTTCTATGACTATTAGTAGTCATCTTCTTCTCCATTTATATCTTCATGAGTTCCTCGTTCATTCACCATGAGTTGTACTAAAGCCTCTGCAATAACAAGACCTCCTTGTTACAACTTACCTCACTAATCCTTTCTTTGATTTATCTTGGATATCTGGTTCTTATCTTCTCGTGAACTCTTTCATGTTAATCTTACTCCTTATAGGGTACAACTCATATGCACCTTTTAAGAACACAATTTTCCTTTTTATCCAACCTCTCGTTGTAATTCTTCAAGGTTTTGTTCCTGCATTTTATTCGTAAATCTTAGCTTCCTTATCAACGTTTAAGAGCACGGGATCTTCTTTTGCTGAGATTTTATTCAACTTCTTGCAACCTTACTTCGCAAACATAATATTCAAACCGTAGTTGAAATACCACCAACTCACCCTCAATATCTCTCGTGTGATCTTGTTTCACCTCCTTATCCGCATCAGATTCTATGTGTCAAAATGACGCAGGGCTAGGCCTGCAAATACCAGGATCTTAAACATCTGTTCCATATCAACGTTCATCTCAGCTTTTTCCCCAAATCAAAATCCTCAATACTTGGCAAACTCACACTTTGCCATTATCTTGTGGAAACTATTTTCATTTTATATTTTAACATAAGGACCCAACAATCATTACACAAGAAAACTTATCATCATTCAAATCACATCAAACATTCAATGCTTCCATAAGCAATCTTAATACTTCTCATTCACATATGGCTTGATTCAAGAATGCGCCCTTACTGTTCTACAAACCCAGAATTCAAATGCCAAATAACACAATATGGTCACTCATATGGCAAATCGATCTACGCTCATGTAATTTACTTACTTTCCCTATGGGAAATCTGGCCCATACAACCTGCATCCGTTTATCCCAATTTCACCTCGATTCTTTGTAGCGGCTTTATACAAATTTCAAATCAGAACCAATTTCAACCAAACGAAAGCTCATGGACAAATGATACTACGTCTAAATAAGACTCAGACTTGACTGTTTTAATACCAGCGTTCTACTCATATTCAAGACATCCAGAGTTCAGTTTCGTTGCATAATGATCTTCATTCTGTATATGAATTCTTGAAATTAAGAATTAACTCACTACACTGCAATTTCTCCTGTTTACAAATGTCATTGGCATTATGACTGGATTCGATTGAAGAGTGCGCCTTACCTTTTAAACCCCAGTGCTTAATTTTCATATGTTTGCTATATCAACATCAAACTGCTTGAAGTTTTCATTTCAACTAACTCGTTCTGGACTGCGCCTTTAGATTGTAGTTTTCAGCAATCGAACACATCGCTTACATTAACGTGCTTACCGTTATAACATAACATTCCACACTTTCAATTGCGCCATCTCCTTAAACATTTAGACAGAGTTAGATTGTTTCTGATCAGGTCCATTTCAAACCATACGTTTTTTATTTCATTTCTTATTCCGTTACTAAAATCGACTCACCATTTCGGTCTTGATTCTGGTTACTCGCCTCCATAGATCGATTCTCTGTTAAGCACAATTTACCAACGCTGGAAATGTCATTCCAGATTTCTGCACCCTTTCCTTCAATTCACGATTTCTGGCATATTAGAACTGAACTGAACGTGAAACTGGAACCCAATAATTAAATTCATTTTAGAATAACCAGTAACTAAAAAATGCATTACGTTTTCTTCATTTTAACTGAAACACAAATCTGAAGTCGAATTCTTCTTCTCAACTCAGTCTGCGTTATGGATTACCCATCCATTGAATTTAAAAAAAACCTCGTATTTAGCATTCATTCTTACAATTAGAATTCAACGCTGTATACAACATAATTTCAAAATTTTTATTAACGCATTCACACATATTTATGTCCAGTTCAGCATCTTTCATAAAATCGATTCTCCAATTGGATATGCTGGAGTCACACATTTGCAGTACCATTCAAACTATGTCAATGCTATTTGAAACATATCAATTGAATTCCAACAGAGTTTCAAAACATAACTCTGCGCACTTCCATATTCAGTTCCCAATTTCCACTGTACCTCATATTAACCAATATGAATTTAAAATCGACTTCCAACAGAAATCTTTACTTGGAATGGCGCCCTTTGCAAACAGAGATTTTAATACCATTTACCCTTAGTGATTTGCATGCCAGTTTTCACACAAACGAATGTGATTTCAACCCATTGATCATTAATTTAACAATGCTATGAAACAAATATACAATTTCTCAATCACCCAATGTATATAAACTGAAACAAAAAATGACTTACAACTTTTTTCTTTATTGGCCAGATGTTTCAATGTCGTGGCCCTTTTCAATTGCTGAAGGCTTACAGCCTTGCTGCTCAAGCCTACTCTCAATCTCACACTTCTCTCACAATCTCAATGTCCTTTTCTCTCAAAACCCATTCCTATTTATACAATTTTTTTTTTTTTTAATCATTTAATTAAATGCTCAATCCCTTCAATTCCTCAACAAACCCCTAAATCTCTCAACATCCCTAAAGGATAGATCTTTATCCCTAAAATCCTTCAACTAATTAAATTCCCTCATATCCTTTTATTAAATAAAAAGATATTTACAAAAATCTTCACCTTCTCCTATTAATTAATAAAATATTAAAAATTATCACACCCCCATATTTACAAATGGAAAGCTCCTGATGTTCTCGCATCATG